>PVIJ01015455.1:0-36463 GCA_004024925.1 Scalopus aquaticus
AAGATATAGAACACCTAAACAGACCAATCACAAGTAGTGAAATTGAAACAGTAATTAAAAACCTCCCCAAAAACAAAAGCCCAGGACCAGATGGTTTCACAAATGAATTCTACCAAGCATTCAAAAACGAAATAGTCCCTATATTACACAAACTCTTTCAAAAAATCGAGAAGGAAGGAGTACTACCAAACACATTCTATGAAGCAAATATTACTCTGATACCAAAACCAGACAAAGACAACACACAAAAAAGAAAATTACAGACCAATCTCCCTAATGAATACTGATGCAAAAATATTTAATAAAATCTTGGCCAATAGGATCCAACAATGCATCCTTAAAATAATACACCACGACCAAGTGGGATTTATCCCAGGGGCACAAGGATGGTTCAACATCCGAAAATCAATCAATGTAATCCAACACATCAACAAAAATACTAAGATTTTTTTCTCTTCATTTTTTATAGTAATATAAAATACCCCTAGGTTTTAGATCTGTGGCCTTCAAAACTGTTTTAATCATGAAATTTTGATATGACAAAACTGGTGTGTAAATTATAAAACAATAGTTAAAAAGGGAACCCATCATTCTTGAGACTGCCGAAATTATGAAGTTATTTTCTAACACAGATGCCACACTCACACGCCAGCACCCTTCCCCAATCTAGCCTTTCCTCTCCAGTAGCTTTTGTTTAGAATATTGTTTCTCAATTTTTAATTTACTGATAATTTTATCACTAAACAGTGCACTGTAAAGTTTTCTTATTTGTGACCTTTGCTCAGTTGCACACATCTGAGAGGGAAACAAGCTTACATGAAGCAATACCAGATTGGTTTCCTCCTTTCTCATAAGTCATATTACTATTGTTAGTTAGAACGTGATAGTTAAGCCAAGAGTTTATTAGATAATAGAAGTGAGGATTCAAACCTGAGAAGCACTCCAATAGATTTTACTCTGAAAGAACTATTCCAGCAATCAAGTTGAATTTAGTTTTTGTAAGTAGGAACAGTGAGACCTTGTCATTAAAAATGTCATTATTCTTGACAGGGGAGTTTCTGGTTCAAAGTTTGTTTGACCTAACCATGTGTTGATGGCGTCTGTGTGCAGAGGAAGGCAATGCTGGGTTTTAATTTCTTCCTTTCTAAAAAATGTACTGTGGAGATGAAGAGTTGGGTGCTATTGTTTAAGTCTTCTTTCTCCAGCTCCTTGCTTGTAAATGAGGGTTGAAAAAGCTGACTTGGAGGTCTCGCTGGTGGCGCAGGGGTTAAAGTCTCAGTACTATCAAGCTATAGCCAGCCACTGCGGCATAAGTTTGATTCCCAACCAGGGAGCTGACCCACATGGCACAGCAGACCTCTCTTGTCTCGCCTGCTGTGCCCCTCAGCAGTGTATTTCAGTCTATCTGCCAGTTCTGCTCCCCATTGTCTCTGGTGAATCCTCTCACCTCCTGCACCTCTGGCCTATACCCCAGTTCATAAATAAATAAAATAAATCTTTTTTAAAAAAGAAAAAAAAATCTGACTTGACCCTCAGGCAACAAATTTTACATAGCTACACAGAATTCAAGTCTATGAAGATGGCTCTGCATCTTGTCTGCTAGAGATGGAAGAGCCTTTCTTAGAACATTTTACGTATGCTCATTCTTAATATTCTTAATATCTTAATGTTCTTAATATCTTAATATCTGTTGGAGTATATGGCTATACCACTTATATAAATTTCCAAACAAGCAACATTAGCCATCTTTACTGTCTTTAATGCCAAGACATTCTTCAGTGCCAACCTAGTTTCGAAAATATTTTGCAAAGGTAATCTCTGACTCAGTAGTTTCCATTTTATTTTTTTTCATATCTGATATGTGCAAACACATCTCAGTTTGGTTTTATTTAGCATTTTCCTGACTCTGCTTCTGTGAGTCATAGATATTATTTTATTACCAAGCTTAATATTCTTCATTAACCACTTAACTAAACCTGAATCATCCCATTCATCATCACTGAACCTTTTTTACCAGTGAAAGCAAACTGCAACTAACTTACCTGGGTGATTTATAGCATGACTGTTTGTCCCCTGCTTACACCTGCTCCTGCTTTCAGTTAATAATGGCTTTTCTTTCTGTTTGTGGGTCAGGAAGGCTTAAAGCATCATTTCCCTTTATCTTCCCTGCTGAATAGTTTCCTGCCATGCTTTACCCCTGTGTCTGTAATGCGAAAAACATCCGTCCTACCTAAATTACCATTCAAGTGTAATACCTTTTTTATTTAACCCTGAGTGCATGACTGCTTCCTTTAATCCTACTCAATCTACCCTGAACACGGGGATATCTAAAGGAGAATTTATGGTGCCAAGCTTCAAACGCTATTTCTCAGTGTACTTGGAAATGGTTTCAAAATTGATGTTCACTGAAGTTTTAGATCAAAAATTGAGCATAGATAGAGCCAAGGTCATGACTAGTCAGCTCACAATTATTTCTGTAAAAGCTTACCTGGGGAGAGTAACCCTGCTGTGCTTTGTATCTGAAATGATGAATTAGCATGAGAAGCTGAATTAAAGTATTATGGAAAACGGGCTCATGATCTGGCCAAAAAAAGGACTCTGGCATGACCTCACTAATTAAGTCACTGAAGTGATATGACAGATGGGTCAAACAGGTTTAAAGAGTATCTAGAACTCAAATAGTAACTGGGTGAACATGCACAGGTGAACATGCACAGACCAAATGACAGATTACAGCAATATTTTTTTTCAAATAAAAAGTCAAAACTGTTTGCTTGAGCTCTTTATAACATTCTCAGTCACTTTGCCCCTTGACACTGGACTATTTTCTTCTTTTGTAAACATTTGATAAGAATTTAGCCCTCATTTGCTCTTGAGTCCTCAACTGCCAGTGCCTGCAAGCATGTGTGTTAATTAATGAATATACTAATTCATATTGCCTATGACTGGAGAGGAGATATTATTCTTTGCTCTTAGTTTCATATGGAAAGAACTAACACTCTTCAGACTTGACCTTTTCTGAATATACTAATTACTGAGTTTTAACTGATGTCATTACTGCCTATAAAGACCTGTATACAAAGCCAGATTTATCCCCAAATTTTAATGAGTAACAAATATTTATATGTCCCACTATTTCAAATAATTTTTGAAAGTAGATTAGGAAAACAGGATACTGTTGATATTACATGATTACTTTCTAATTATTGCATTAATTTGCATTTCAGTGTCAGCATTCCAGAAGGAAAAATCTTTTATTTTTTAAAAAGTACCACATAGTATCAGTTTTCATTATTCACCTTACTTTTCCCTCAGCGTGTATCTGACAGCTCCCTGAGATGCTTGTTCCTTGACACCTTTTGAAAACGTATCCAGCGCATATTTGTCTGACCCGTGAACTGTGAAAACTCATTTCTGACTTTTCTAACCCAGGCTTGAGATATGGATCAAGCAGGGGCAAGATATAGGTGAGCCCATAAATACTTCAGGGTGGAGCGTGAGGGGCACACAACCAGGCTAAGAAAATGCTGAAATCAGAACTGTCGATGCTCATCTTGTTCTTCTCTATCAAAAGTATTCACGTGAAGGTGCGAGAACTAGGGGTGTAAATACGTGGCCAGCGTCAGGGTGTGCTACTGAGGCAACTCCATTACCTAACAGAATGCACTAATCATGTTCTAGATTTTTTTGGGGAAAAAAAATATGGATAGATAGATAATTTTGTAATTTTCTTTCTAAATGTACCTCCTGCCCACTCTGTGGACATTAACAATACCTGAAGCCTGAACACCCGCCCTTAGTTATATGAGTGAGATGGTGAGCATACAGCCACTTTTATTTTTTTAAAGATAGATTTATTTATGCATACAAGAACTGGGGTGTAGGCCATAGGTGTGGGGGGAGCACGGTGAGAGGATTCACCAGAGACAGAGTGAAGAGCAGAACAGGCAGATCTACTGAAATACACTGCTGAGGGGAGCACCAGGCAAGACAGGAAAGGTCTGCTGTGCCATGTGGGTCAGCTCCCTGATGGGGGATCGGGGATCGAACTCGTGCTGCAGTGGCTGTGGATAGCTTCATAGTGCTGAAACTTAATTCCTTGCGCCACCAGGGAGGCTCATACAGTCACTTTTAAAAACAAATGTGGCTGCAAAATATTTACGTTTATATCTTCTTCATCACAAATGAAAGTGTTAGCCAATATAACAATGCTTTGATGAGTTAACCATGAATTTCCCTCAAATGTGAGTCTGATCAAATCTCTTCCACCCTAGCATACAAATACTGAGGCCTGGCAGTCACCTGTGCTCCCCAGCACATGATCAGTATTCTCGTGGGGTCACCCAGACGCACTTCTCCAACCTCCCGCTACTGTTTTAGATATGATCTCCTCGTTTTTAAGCTATTCACTGTTATAGAACATGCTAGATTATCGCACTGCCTTTGCCAGAGGAACGTGGTCATGTTATTGAGTATGTGTGTCCTTATCATGTTCAACTCACACACCAAGCTTCCCTCATGACTGTCCAGATAGCATTTATTTCTTACTCATAGGGGCCTCTACTTCTCTGTTACATAGTGTGCATGAAAAATATGATATTTAAGTCTTGTCTGGTTAATGTGTTTCCTTTTCACTGGGCTAAGCACTAAAGACAGAGTATGTTCCAGGTTTTCTAAGCCTAAACCCCCCGGCATCCCTAACACCAAAAGTTTATGAAATGGAATGAAAATATATCACCAGAAGTAGTATTCTTTCCTTTCATAAAATTACACTATAGCTATTCTTCAAGACAGTAGATAGAAAAAAAAGTTTAAAAATATGTATATAAGTAAAAATTACATGCAAAATAAATAAAAATGTTCTTTTGGAATATAAATGAAATTTTACAATTACCTCACAACCATGAGAAGTGTTTGCTAAAGGATGTAACTGATGTTCACATTTGCTTTGACTTCAAGAGGCTTACAATCAAGCAGATTTGTTATGCCGCTCTCTATAATCAAAACAGATCAATACATCAGCCGTGAAGCTATTTATAGTTAACTATGAGAATATTATAATTTTAAAGGTTTCAGAATGATTTTATTGTTTTGCTTGACATTAGAGATGAACTATATGAATTTGATTTTGAAATTTTTGAAACTGATTTTTGAATCAATTTTTGAAAAAAGGCTTTTTGAAATTGATTTTGGTGTATGCATTTTCGTGAGTACTGAGATATGTTCAGAATATAACTATCTCCTGTAATATTTCAAAATGCTAAAAATAATACTTTGTATTTCATTTACTAGGTAGTGTTAAAGGTCAAGCTTTGTACTGTAACAATCAGGTGATTAGGAATAAACATTTTGGAACATAAGGGATCTTAGAGAGAATCCTAACAACATGAGAAAAATGTCAGTAGGTCAGGTAAGGACAAAAACACAGTAACGATACTGAACTTTGATTGGAAACAAAACAATGAAGATTCATCAAGATATAGGAAAGATAAAGAATTTAACAGAGGTGATTGCATATTTATTTATTTTATTTTTTAAAGATTATTTATTTATGCATTCATGATGTAGGCCAGAGGTATGGGGGTGTGGTGGTGGTGAGAGAATTCACCAGAGACAGAGTGGGGAGCAGAACAGGTGGATTGACTGAAATACACTGCTGAGGGGAGCAGCAGGCAAGAGAGGAGAGGTCTGCTGCGCCGTGTGGGTCAGCTCCCTGGTGGGGGATTGACCTCACATCCATCACAGTGGCTGCCAATAGCTTCATGGTGCTGAGGCTTAACCCTTTGGGCCACAAGGGAGGCTCATTGTTCCATACTTAAATGGCGTATCAGTCATCTCCATAAAGAGAAGAGAGGAGTTAAAGATAAATCTGAGAACTTTAGCTTTGTTAACTGGAAGAATTAGATGCAAATAACAGACACAAGGAATTAATGACAGATGTTTTTGAAAGTAAATGATGTCAACATAGTAAGTAGTCAAAGAGCTTTTATGACTAAAGTTTGATACCATGCCACCAGAATGGTGCCATTTTCATTTTCCCTGCTTTCCTTTCCATGCCCCTGACCTCCCAGGTGCCTTGGATTACGTTTCACTCCCAGCTTGCCATGAACTGAACTTCCTGACACTGCTGCTGCTTAAACGAAGATGTGAGTCAGATACCTTAGTGGGAATGGAGAGAAACACAAAACATGAGGTGGTTACCCCTGGTCTGCCTTCTCGGTGGCTTTAGTGTTTCAGCAGGTAGAACCTTCAGAGACAATAACAGTGAGTCCTGGTTCAGAAAGAGTTAGCTTTGAATAAATGACAATTTTTAATTAACCATGATGTACAATCTACCTATTCTTTCGATTATGATAAAAAAAGAATAGTTTTTTTGAAAGTAAATAGATTGATTGCTTACTGTGTGCTGTGCATTTTGCACAGTATATAAAATGCACTAAATTCAATTTGAATTTGCCTTATAAAAATCTTCAAACTATTATTAATTTCTGCTTAAAAAGCAAATAATCAAACTACATTTTTAGTCCAAAATAGACCCTAAGTGGAAACCTTCTATTTTATTTCCTATAGCAAATTTGCAACCATCACCAAACTGAATTTATTCACTTTCTGGCTTGTTTTGCCCTCATTGAGATATTTTTTCTCTAAAAGATTTATTTTAGTATTAATGATCAGCAACTTCCTTGGATCATAATAAACACATAATTATTTTCAAATTATTCATTTCAGAAACGCATTAGGTTGTTCAGCTATGCATTGGGCATATCAAATGATTGTGCTCATTAAGATTTAGAAGAAAGAAATCTGAATCATTGAATGGTTTTAGAGCAAAATGCGGTCATTTTATTAAATTTCAAGATGAGCTTGCTTTTTATTTCATTTTATCTGCACTATTAAATCTAGTTCAAACATGAAAAAAATATGAATCAATTCATTAAATTGGAAGAGAAAGCATACAAACATTCCTGAGGAAGTTTTTGATCAGTGGCATTCCTAAGCTTTCAGATGGCTAAGGGCTTAAAATCTATCATTATAAGAAAATAAATTAAAGGAGTAATGGCAAGAAAAGTCTAGCAATGAGTCTAAGCAAAAAACGCTTAAATTAAGACCAATATGAATTATTATAGGATTGCTTAGATTATTGCTTTATTGTTTAGCTTCATTGTATTAGCTTCATTGTGATCACATTATTCTGATTCTTTATACACCATACACACACACACACACACACACACGCACACACACACACACACACGTTAATGAATAGTTCCTTATATGTAGTATTTAAACACTACATATACAACTAGTGGATAAAAGTTGGTAATATAAAAATATTTTTTAACTAATTGTAAAATAAAAATTATTAAAAGCCATCTGAAGCTTTCATATATAATTATAAATTTAGTGCTACTTCAACAATATTATGTTAGCATCAGAAAACATGATTACTCCATGCATCCAAGTCAATGTTTTAAGTCCTGAGTTACTAAATGCAGCACACTAAGGCACTCTGGCTTTTGGGTTCCCTGGTGCACATATAAGTTATGTTTCTACTGTACTATAGTCTATTAAGCAATGCAATAGCACATGTCTCCGGAAACAGTGTAGACACCTTAGTTAGCTGTGACATGGGGACCTGAGGTGAGCACATGCTGTGGAGAAATGGCACCAGTGGAAAGACTTGCTCCCTGCTGGGTTGCCCCAAACCTTCAATTTGTAAAAGCAAAACAAAAATGTAGTAACTGGTGTTCAGTTTTAAAGCTAAGAACAATAAAATAAGGCATGCCTGAGAATTTAAACTATGAAGCGAGTGTTTACTACCTTTTCCCTGACATCCTCAGATAGCAAAGTGAATGACTATTCCACACGTAAAGTGCACTTTTAATCTTTATGATTAAAAATGAAGAATATTTCCTAAATCATCTCCAAACTCTGGCCTAAATTGTAAGTGACAACAGCAGCAATGTTCCCTCCACAGTGCTATGTTCTTGAGATTATCCTATACATTTACAACTAACCTTATTCTTATTTTAGACTGAAAAAATATTAAGTCAGAGGGAAAATTAGCAAGGTTCCAAAGTCAGGGCAGAGTCAAAACTGACAGTTAAAAAGCTTGAATTGTCAAAGCTGTGAATTTGGTAATCAGATTTCCTGGGACAATCAACTTCGTGAATGTAACATAAAATTTACAGACTCATTTGACTGACACATATTTTATTACTTGTATAGAAATTCAACTCATCTAGAAATAAAGCAATTACCACAAATTTTAAGAGAAATTTTTGCAGTTCAATTATGTGGGAAAAAACTTCAAACTTGGACCGTATTTAGAAAAATCTAAATACAAGGGAAAATTATTGTCTGTCCCAGCTGGAGAGAACAGCTCCAACCTACTGACTTTTAAAAAAATTACATTTTTCTTCTATTAATAAGAAGAAAATAATTATGGGATTTTTACTTTATTTATATGCATAGTTACTTAAAATTAACTTGCTCATTTTTCACATTTTATCAAAATCAGCATCTGACATTGCACCCCCAAAAATACAATTTACCTTAATGGAAAGATCACAGGTGATGTGAGTGTGGATTTTTATAAAGCAAAACATTGATTCAATATTTTGAAATTAGCTCTTTGTCTGATACTTTTTTAGTTCACATGAAAGACTACATTAACTTAGAAATTGTAAGACATTTTGTGTGTCCTTACATGATACCATTCTAAATTTTTTTCGGTGTATAAATGATGTTTTCCTGTCCATATTTTTAATTTTAAGAAACATTAGGCTTAGTTTTTTTACTCTTCTTCCTGACTTAGAGCATTCATTAGATATTGACAGAAAAAAATAGCACCCAATATCTTTAAATATTGTCTTTGAGATGTAAAATATAGAGATAAAACAAATCAGTCAGTAGACCATCTACAAAGTTTGAAGACATCTAGCTAGTTACATTTATTTATTTAGCCTTAGTTTAGTCATTCAGAAACTTCCAGAAAAGTTGGGTGAAAAGAGAAGGAACATTGTGTCTCTCCCACCCCCCACTCGGCCGCCACCCATCCCTTTCTTTTCCATCTTCCCTCCCTCCATTTCTCCTCTCCCTCACCATTATACCCCTTTCCTTTAGTTTGGTAAAATTATTGCTTTAAACAAATGTAACATAACAAGCTGATAATGTCTTTTTTGTTACCTTAAGTAGTCAGAAGGGACTTGATTAACAGAAGGAAAAAAGTAGTTATCAAACAAAGTCCTACTTCATTTGCATATATAAAGGTTTTATTGTAAATTTTTATATTGTATCAAATTTTATTAATGTACAATTCTTCCATATCCAAAGGAAAGTCAAGGAATCTAAAAACAAAGACATCTTGGATATTGACTCTTCCTAACTTGTCTTTTCAGAACCATCCCCTCATGCTTGAATAAATTGAAATATTTTGTATCAACTGTAAATGCATATTAGAAATAATTAATGATGACTTAGTTTGAATTTATAGAAACCACAGTTAAGATAAAAATAACTTATCATCTCTAGGCTCAAATACAAGTAAATATCTCAATACATTTCCTAGCAAACTGGGGTCCCGCACCGTCACCAAGCACCACTCCCCTGTTATGTGCCAGCTTAATCTCAGATATACTGAAAAACAAAATTCACCCAAATAAATTTGGAGATCTAATTGATTTTATTAAAATTCATGAATCAAACAGCATCCAAGCTAGTAAGTAAAAAGGCTCTGTAAGGGGTTGTGGAAAATGCAGTTTTTGTAGTCAGAAAGAGGATGGAACAAGGTTTTCTGCAAAAGGAAAGAAAGATTATTTAAATTATTTCAGGCAAGTCACCTTCCCTTAGTGTATGTGTGTGTGGTGGGGGGTGTCTTATGCAAATTACTAAGCTAGTGCTGACTTGGAAACTTCAGATTAATGGGATCAAAATTCTACTTTGGAGGTGAGAGGGAGAAGAGGAAGGGTGAGAACAAAGAGACTTTGCATCTCAGCAATGCTTTCTTCAGAAATCGGAAAAGAAAATAAACAGTACCATAGCCTCTGTGCATAGAAAGCATCACCTTATCATCATGTCAAAATAACTCAGGAAGGGAAGTCTTCCCTCCCCCTTCAAGAATAATTACTGTTTCTATTGATATAAACTAAATTCAAACTTGTCATTGTTAGAACAGCCCTCACAGAGTAAAATCTGTCAGATTGCTTCCCGGGTTGGAATCCTCACTTTGATTATCAAATAAACACTTTGTCTAATTATCATTCAGACTTTCATTCCAGTTTATAGGAAGTTTCTTCTATTTCTATAAGCCAAAACTTATTAATATTCAGTAAATGTATCAGCTGACTTTATATTAAAATGTGACTTACTTTCTATATTGCATCCATATCCATGACAAATTTGTCATTAAAAATACTCTTAAAAAGACAATTATCTCTGGAATGTGGCCCCCTTCTGTTCATTTTCAATGTGAGCTCCTAATGCAGGTTTTTTTTCTTCTTGCCTAAATTACCATAAAAATGATTTTAGCGTTTCTTATACTGCATATACTTCTTTACTGCAAAGTCTATTAAGTCCAGAAACAGCTCAAATAATAGCAACATTCAACTATGTTTTAAAAGGATATAAACCTCGTTGGCCCAATGTCTGATACTTGTCCACAGCTAATGTGACTCTCTCCTCTTTATTTCTAAGGTGAAACTAAGCTGTGTTCTTGGTATGTGCCATAGTTCCTTATGTTAGCATGCCTGTTTATGCTTTGTCCACAAGTACCCATTGACCCCACATTTCTCCATCTCTCCTATGTCACATTTTCAAATCCTATATATTTGAAAAATGATGTGACACACCCTCATCGCTCCTCACTGACTGTACTATCCCTCCTCCTCTGTGCCCTGATAGTCCTTAATTTACACTCCCTAAAGGCTCTAGTCACTTTCCACCCTGAGTAATTTGTGTCATGTTTTACATCTCCCAATGAAAATACACACTTGGGAGCCAGAATATTTTTTATTTATGATTTATGAAAATTAATCTACAAAGCTTTATTTAAATTAGCTCGGAGACTAGAAGAGAGTCCTCGTGCATGCAGAATCTGTGCACGTGAGAAAAATCAACTGGAAGAGACAAGCCTCGCTGGGAAGCATGCTGTTTTGCTGCCCCCAAGCAGGTTTCTCCTTCAGTAAAGGTACAACTGGGGAGAGGCCATAACCAAGCAGGTGAAAGGGCTTTTTTGTGGAACTCCAGGCCTCATCAACACACTCTTCATTTACAACAGTAGCTCTAAATTTATGTATGTTTCTGTTTTTGTTCTAGGAAACTCTGTGTGTGTGTATGTGTGTGTGTGTGTGTGTGTGTGTGTGTTCCCATGAGACCACACTTTCCAAAGTGCCTCTTGTTGTTTCTGGATAAACCCATTTGCTGATAAAATCACTGTCCGCTTACTTGTTTTGAGGTCAATAGGTTGAGCTGCCCACAGATACAGTGCAATGTCTTGTAGAGTAGGGACTTCATTATCTAATTCTTTTTGAAGGAGGAGATAGAATTAATAAATCATGCTAAACAGGTACAGTCCAAAGTAAGAGAAGTAGAAACCCAAGATATTTTGGAAACCTTTAAAAATAGCTGCAAATCAAGTGCATGTGTTTCTTCATATAACCTCTCATCTTACACACAACAAATATACCTGATTCATAGATTCGTTATTTCTAGAATTTTGAGCAACCATAGAAACAAATGAACAGATTAATTCAATAAGAGTATATAAGTGTTTCGAGAAGAAGCTTTTTTTAACATTTTATTTTTTATTTACCACTAATATCCCCCCACCTCCATTCAAAAGAAAGAATTCAATAGCATATGAATAGCTTTTTTCCACATGGATTTAATAAATCATTATCTCATTCCAAAAATAAACTTTTGCTAAGTAACAATTATATATGTTAGGCGATATAAATTATTCTTTCTCTCTAAATCTAATAAAACATAAAGAAGAAATGCTCTATTTCATACTAGTTGTTAAAAGATTAGGAGACTAAGTTTAATGTTATTTTTGCAATTGGGCTCTTTAAAATGAGTTGTGCTTTGTGAAAGCTACTGAATATTGCTGCTAGAAAAATGTAATAAAGTCCATCCTTACAAAATTTCCTGATAGACTTTTTGGTGGAAAACAAGCTCCTGACTTGAAGAAACCCTCTATGAACATAAAGGCTAGCCCTGATCCAATGGAACTGATCTATAAGAAGAGGAAAATAGACCGGAGACTTATCCCCCATCCTAGCACGTAGAAAAGGCTGTGTGAGGATACAGCAAGAAGGTGTCCATGTGCAGACTAGGCAAGAGGTCTTACTCAAGTCCAACCCTTGGGCATCTTGATTCCAACTTCAAAGCTCTACAACTAAAGTAACTAAAAGGCAAAATTAAAAATCAGTTTCTGTTATTCAAGTCACTCAGTCTGCGTGGTATTCTGTTTCAGCTGCCTGAAGAGACTAATGAAGCCCCCAACACACTTAGATATTTTTATGTAAAATCACATACAAACTCATGCTATTGTCTTTCTTAAGACCACCACTTCTTTTGATCCATGTCTCCCTATAGCCTCACCTTTTTTTATTCATAACAAAGCTACTCCAATAGTTGTCCTTATTCATTTTCTCCATTTCCTTTGTTGACATCTTGATCACCCTTTCTTCTCCACAACGGAACTGGGGCAGTTCTTACCAAATTCACCATACCCAGTGGTCAGTTCTAGGTACATAACACCCCTTTACCCATGGGGGATAATTTCCAAGACTTCCAGTGGATGTTTGAGCCAGTGAACAGTATAGAATCCTAGTTTACTGTTGTCCCCTCCACAAACACATGTATGATGAAATTTAGTTGATAATTTAGGCACAGTAAGATTAAAAACTACAACTAATAATGAAGTAAAATAATAATAATATAATGTACTCTAACAAAAGTTCTGTGCACGTGGTCTTTCTCTTTGACAAACTATCTTATTGTACAACGTAATTATGGACTGTGTTGGACATGGGTAACTGAAATGGTAGAGAAGCAAAACTGCTGACAAGTGGAGAGCACTATATGTCCATTAGACTTCAATTTTTTAAAAAAGGTATATGAAAAATCCTCATTTAAGAACAATAGTTATTTAAAAATCTCAACATGGATGTAAAAATGAGGAAGAGTTGGTTTGGGAGCAGTTTCTGAAGAACATGTGTAGATATAATAGATGCCAATCTGAATATCATGTAGTTGTTGAAAGAAAGATGCCAATAAAATATTAAGCTGCTTCATAAATCAGAGAAGTGTTTGTGTTAATTGGGCCACACAAAGCATTCTATTATGCTCTAGTATGATCTTTTAAAGAATTTTATAATAGCTCCAGTGCAGTAATAAGGAGGAAGAGGATGGCTATGTTTTCGGATAAGTATTTGAAGGAACTTGAGAAGGAAAAGAGTTACAGCAGACTTAGTTAGTGACCTCCTTTAAGAAGTAAGCAAATAATTAAAGTTAATATTTTCCAAGAAAGAAATAAAAAGTTGAAAATACTATTGCCTTAAAGTTGAGAAAAAATTCTTAAACTAACACAAAGGTATATGAAAACAATGGTGAAAAGTTGATGGATTTGACTTCAGCATTAAAGATTTTTGTGCCCAAAAGATTTCATAAATACATTGTAAGATAGGAGATAAACTACAAAGCAATTTTCCAACCTTTAATATTGCCAAGGAATTAATAGGCTAGAATGTATAATTTCGTAAATTAATGAGAAAAATATTGGATCTCACATTCACAGAATGTGAGAACTGAATGGCTAATGTGTGAAAGTATGTAAAATCTATTTATATAAAACTTATGTGTGTCCCAATAATCTAGTACATGTGCATCTTAACTTGCATTAAAGAATATGGCCTTTATCCTAAAAATATTGTAGACCTCTTGAAAGCATATTTAACCCTGGTTAACACATGAAATTATGCTCTGGCTACATTTGTACAATACGGGAAGATGGGTAAAAAACACTTGGGAAAATCAGACCAGTTCTGCAAGAATCAACATGAAAATATGCAGAGTGCTTCAGAATTGGTCATGGAGATTTTTATGGGTAAAAACGACATGTAAGACATAATGTCAGCAGAGGAAGGTAATTTATTGGATTCGAGAAGACAGAAGTAAATAAAAGCGAGTCCAGGTTTTCTGATTTGGGCATTCTGTCAGTTAATACTCCTTTTCCCCCAAAAAGCACACAACGAAATGCCTGGCTGAAGACAGGGATGATTAGCTCATTTCTGAACTTACTAAGTAGAGATCGAAATTTTAAGATAAAGTTGGCAGATGAATGGATCTCAAGTTCAGAGAACTAACCTGAGATGAAATATGTGTAAAGACCATGACAACTGAACCCAGAAGAAACACGAAGAATGGGGGAAAAAAACAACAGTTCAACACTTAGAAATTTATACATTTAAGAATTGAACCACAAAACAGCCAAACTATAGAAACCTCACATGGATAAAAAGATATGCGGAGAAGTCATAAGAAGCCAGGAGGAAGCTATTTTTGTCCCCCTTATCTGCCCTCCCAGTTCTTCCTATTGAGCCCACCGGCTAATTATTTGCTAATCTCCCTTCTGTTCTTGTTACTGAACCCACAAGCACCTCGCTTCCTAATCTGTCCTCTCAGTTTTCGGGAAACTATTTTTAAAGCAAAGGAGAAAAAGAAGTGCTTCAAGAAAATCTTTTACTTTGTTAAAAATAGCTGCAGGGGAAGCCAGAGACCCCTTTGGGCTCTGGTCCTTGGCCCCAGAGGACTGCTTTAGAGCAGTGCAAGTGATAGCAGATATTGGGCATTTCACTGCCCACCAGCAGTGGTTCCCCTACCACCCCATCCCAGGACAAGCAGCCCCTGGAACCCCACGGGGCCAGCTCAGTGCTGTAGCTCCCTCCAGCTGCAGGCAGTGGTGGGGGGCCCTTGGGCATGGTGCCTGGATCATGGAATGGACCATCAGCTGAGCGCTCTGAGCTTGTCGGTTCTATGATCCAATCAGCCATAGGACTGAAACTGGTCAATCAGACTGGTAGGTGTGTGCGGGGGGGCGGGGGGGACTGCTGAGAGAGGAGAGAGAGGGCAGAAGCCAGCTTGGGACCTGCTGGGACTGGACATCTACAGTCCTGCCCTCTCTGAGACTTGCTCTGACTTGCTTGTTAGGACTCACTGCTCTTACTCATTGAACTGGACATTTGCTCGCTGGGCCTGAATGCTCTCAGCACATCCAGCAGCGCACCTCTGGAGGAAGAAGAGAAGCTGAAAAGCTTTGCAGAGAAGCCAAAGAGCTTTGCAAAGGCTGAGCTGGCTGCACCTGGCTCTGACTTGCCCGACATCGCCTGAAAGATGCACCAAATGTCCGGTCTTGTTGGTGTGGGCCAGCAACTCACCACATGCTGTAACGCTAGTGATCGGTAGTGACCAGAACTACTGGCCAGTGCTGTCCAGCCCTGTGGATGAGTGGCAGGTACTGTATGTCCTGGGCACCTCGTCTGTTGGCATCACCTCCCAGTGCTGCGACCCCCTTTGCTGTCTGGTTCAGCATTCAGTGTTGTCCATCCAGACTTTCAGACTGTGGCTGTGGTTGCTGCTGTGTCACCTCAGTGGCCCCATCTGTGAGCACCTCCACCTCCACCAGCACCTGTGATGAATTAGATCCTGGCCCTCTGCTTGCTGGTATGTCATGAGCTCTTGCAGATGGTACAACACCATCTTGGGTGAGTGGCCTTTTGGACACTGTAGACACTAACTGGGGTGAGATAGCCAGCCACTTGTGGCCTTGAGAACTCTTCATTTCTTCTGTTTGTTAAATAAACCCCATTGTTGTTGTTCCCTGAGCCTGAGTAGCCTTGCAGTTGTGCCTGAGGGTGAAGTGACAGTCCATCATTGGCACTGTCCCTTGGATGGTGATAGCTCCCCTATATCCCTGTTTCAAAGGGCCATAAGAAAACATTTAATGAATATTCATTTCATTTAGCATTTTTGGTTGTGAGGTAAAACTGGGAATCTGATTACAGGTGCATCGAATATAAGGAGGGCGGAGACTTATTGACAACTTAACTGTATACCAGGTACTTTCCTAAATTTTAATTGCTTTAATTTCTCAGTTGAAGCGTGTAAGATTCATGTGATCAATTTTTAAAGAGTTATTTATGCATACAAGAGCTGGGGTGTAGCCCAGAGGTGTGGGAGGGTGAGAGGATTCACCAGAGACAGAGTGGGGAGCAGAACGGACAGATCAACTGAAGTACACTGCTGAGGGGAGCAGCAGGCGAGACAGAAGAGGTCTCTGTGCCATATGGAAGCTCCCTGGCTGGGGATCAAACTCATGCTGCAGTGGCTGCTGATAGCTTCATAGGCTGAGAATTAACACCTTGTACCACCTGGGAGTCCCCAGTTGTGATCATTTTTATCCCACTTTTTATGAATAAGCTCAGGCACAGTGCAGTGAAACAATTTACCCAAGACTACATATCTATTACAAATCCAAGTATCTTTTCAGGTCCAGAGTTTACTCTTATAGGCAATGTAGCCAATCCAAGTGTAAGCATATGAGCTACTATCCCTCAACTACTTGTCATGATAAAGATAAAGCAAGTTGCATTGTGTAAGTTATAATAATTTATAATATGTAAAACTGATGCAGATTGGGTCTCCATAAAAGGGGAAGAATGTCACAGCCTAGTGAATAGGTGCCATTTTTCAACCCCCACATATATACTGTTGCCTGGATTATAAATCCCAATTTTCCATGAACCTTCTTGAGTGGGGCAATTGCTGGGACCTAGGTACAGGTGAGCAGCCAGGTGAGCCTGGCAGGTGGATCCATCTCTCTCTTATTCTGTGGCCCAGTGTTCACCTTGGTACTGCTAGAAGGAAATTTTTAGGAAACATGTAGAGGAGAGACATGTAGAGAGCCTTGGAAGAGATCATTGGAAGACACACAAGAGTGAGGAAACATGGAGAGGCTGTCCTTGCAAAGATAATGGCAGTGGTTACTTGATTTACACCTTGATTATGAATTTACTCTTGGTCCCAGCTCTTTGGGACCTACTTAAACCTTTTTTTTTTTTTTGCTGGTTCCCCAACAAACTTGTGGCAAACTGTGAAGCCTCAGTGGCCCTGTTTTGAGCCAACCCTGTTTGACTGGGGTGAGTAATTTGGGGGGATAGGCATTATTGGGAAGCTATTATTAAGCTATTATTATTCTTGGACCACCCTGGTGGCACAACGGGTTAAATCTCAGCACTGTGAAGCTATCCACAGCCAATGCAGCATGAGTTCGATCCCCGGCTAAGGAGGTTCCCACATGGCACAGCAGACCTCTCCTGCCTCGCCTGCTGCTCCCCTCAGCAGTGTACTTCAGTAGATCTGCCTGTTCTGCTCCCCACTCTGTCTCTGGTGAATCCTCTCACCCTCCCACACCTCTGGCCTACACCCCGGGTCTTATATGCATAAATAAATAAATCTTAAAAAAAAGAATATCCTTTCTTTTCTTTCTTTCTATGCACACCAAGTCTGTTAAAGATCTTTCACAAACCTGATGTCTTTTTTCTTCACTAATGCAAAGATTAAAAAGACACATCTTGTTAAGTAATGTTATCCAAGAAATGCAAAGAACTCAAACTCAGTGATGAAAAAACAAAAAAGACATTAAAAAACAAACCAAAAACCTTAACAGACACCTGACAGATCACAAACAAGAATATCAAAAGATGCTCAACTTTTTTTATCTGAAAAATCCAAATTAAAACAACAGTGTGGTACCACCGAACATGGATTAGAATGACCAAAATCTGAAACACTGACAGCACCAAATGTTGGCAAGGATGTTGAGCTGCAGAAACTCTTTCCATTGTTGGTACGAATGCAAAATGATAAAAATACTCTGAAAAGCTCTCCTTCAGATGTTAGCAAGAAATGAAGTCCTTATTAGACACAAGCTGAAGTTGCTTGCAAAACCTAGCCCTCTCCTAATAAGAAAAGTTGACAGGAGTTCTCTTAATCTCAATCAAAGGGAAGAACATCCACACACACACACAAATGAACAGGGGAGGATTAATAGAAACAGAAAACTAAAGACAGAACGGTAGTAGCAGACACTCATATGTCAAAAATCACCCTACAGGTAAATGAACTGAAATAATCAGAAGACATGCAGTGTTTAGTTGGATCAGTAAACAAAACCCGGTAGGTCTCCAAGGGACCCATCAGAGTTCCAAAGACAAACAGGACCAAAGTGAAAGGATGGGAACAGTCATTTCTCTAGGCACGTAGCTCACATTATGTTTATCCTAGGTGCCTGCCTTGTTATGGATGGCTTGAAAATCAAAAGCGTAATGTCAAGCACTAAGTCATACTAAAAAAAGAAAAGTTAATTGTCAGGCATTTGCACTGTGTCATGTCATTGTATATCTGTCCAGACCCACAGAATGTATGATATCAGTAGTGATTACTGACAAAGGATGGCAGTGATTTATCAATGTCAGCTCATCAAGTGTAGGTTGATGATAGTCAGGGAGACCTGGGTATTAGAAACAGAGCAAGGGTGTGTAGGAAATCTCTGTGACTTCTACTCTGTTTTTCTGTATAAAGATATAACTGCTTTATAAAAGTGTTAAAGAAAATACATTGATGTAATTAGAAATATTAACCTATCTTTTCTATTGTAGTATATTTAATAGCTCTTTTATATGTGTAAATTTTAATAAAATAAAATTTTCACTGTGCATGTATATCTTATGTAGCCATTATTAATATTTTTTATTTCATGGACAATAAATTTTAAAATAATCTTGAAGTATAAGGAAAATTTTAAAAAATGATCTGTTCCAGATGTTAAATTTTATATCTGAATATAGAACCGCTGGTACTTTGCCTCAAGCCTTCCTTCTTAAAGTTATCCTTCTAAAAAACTAAGTCAATGCTTTTTATTAAATGGATATATCTAAAATTTATGTCCATTTAAAGTCATTTTTTGCTGCTCCTACCAGACCACCAGAAATATCTGTGCTTCTTGGAAGACACTTTAGAGCTTGTGTCTTGAGTTTCTTTTCATGAAAAGGTTTAAAAATAGCAATCTAAGGATTTGTTCATGAAGATTTTTTTTAGATTTTTTGGTTTTCCAGGGCTACTTCAGGGTGTTGATGCAGATTATAATTATGTAAATGCTCTCTAGTGCTTCAGCAACTTGCTGAAGTTTAAGCTTTTTATCTCAAAGTTCCCCAATACTTGTTAAGTGGTGCTTGCTATGACTGAAATCAGAAATGTATGAAAATACTTTATCTCAGTGCACAGGGTAATGATATAGTAGAGGCATTTATTTTTCATACAGAACTTTTTATTTCAATTATTCAGATAATGTGATTTTATAGTATCAAAGCAAATGTGCATTGAACAAGCCTGGAAGATGCATTGATCCTCTACACAACTGTGTAGATGGTGAAACCAAAGAAGAGCAAAGCATTTATTACTAAATCTAAAAAAGGGAACAAGAGGAGGAATTAAATACATTTTACCCGATTTCATACTCTTTATTTTATATATACACTTTTGTATAGTTTTTAAATTCTCATTTTTACTGGTGATTTCATATTTATATATTAGTGTTGGTGAATGTCTATGAAAATAAAACATTTTCTTTATTCACAGAAAGGACTCATTATCCAAGGTAAGTGTATGTCACAAGCCGGTGCAGGAATTCCTTGGTCCAAAGCTTGGTCCAAAGTTCATTTAGTCTTTCCTTTCTCAGGCAAGATTTATAGATAATAATTTCAGCTACTTTTTACTGTAGGCATTTATGATTCTAATTTCCATTTTGCTTGATGAGCAAAACTTCAAAGATTAATTATGCCTAAATATCAATGAAGAGATGTCCAAAAATATTGAATTTATGTGTACATGTACTTTTCTAAATATAGCTCTAAATCCCAAGAAGATTTAAAAACTAGATCATATCTGATATTAAAATAGTCAGTTTTATTTGTTTTTGCTACTGTTAAATTTTGCTAACTCCCCCCACCAAAGATTTATAATAGTTTTGTCACCACTAAGATTGAACTTATAAACTATTCTGCAAGGTGAGTTAATTATGTTTACTAAAAAGAGGATGAATTTCTTACTGGTACTCTTTTTGCAACTCATGTCAGAATTTGACATCTCTTTTACATGAGTTCAGAATTTTCCCTCTGCTTGATTCAAAAATACCTAATTATCCACCCAAATTGTAATTCTATTTTTAATTTATAGTATTTTATTAAAAATGCTATGATTTTTATAAAATTATATTTATAAAAAGCAATTTTCTTAGGCTTTGTCATCTTTAAGCAGTCTGCATTAGTTCTAAATTTGTCACTACAAAATAGTTGAAGACAGGACTTTTAAGAAAGCAAAAGCAAAAACAAAAACCATGTAAAAATAAGTCGTGAAAGACAAGTTTGCCGTATGTTGGATATTATACATAATTTATCTTTGAAATAATGAGTTGATATTGAATTTGGTTTTGGAAGTTTAGAGAGTTAAAATAATACATCTCAATACCTCTATCACATACAATTATTGGACACATTGAACTGTACTGATTGCTTATAGCACTGAAAGAAGGAAATATGCAATAGTAAAATGCACACATTTCAAATTGGTCCCACAATTTATTTTTCCCAAAAGAAATTGGTCACATTTTGTGTATTTGTCTTTTATATACATGCATTAAGTTGTGAATCAAGTTTCAGTGGCCATTAATTTCCTTTTTAAAGAAAAAATAATTTTAAGTCTTAAAATTATTGATCATATAAATAGATGGGGTTATATTAGTTTGTTACAGAAATGTCACTGAGTTATTTATATTTCCTTTGAAATATCTTTGAAAGTGATATCGTTATTTTTATTTTTATATTAGCTAGCAATTAAATAATTAAATTTGTTGAAAGCAAAAATTTGAAAATCAACTGACTTGCAAAAAGATTGTTAGTATGCCAAAAGAATCACTCATGCCCCAATTTCTGGGAAGTAAACCAAAAATGATTTATTATGTATTATCAACTGACTATTAATTACATCTGTTATTTTTTCACCTAGAGACATGTTATTTAATCTTACGTACTCAGAAAGGGTTTTGAAAATTGGAATACTTTTCATTCTAATTTACATTTGCCAATACAATATTTGTTGATAATGATTTGATCTTTTCACTAACCCAATTAAAAAGTCAATCATTATAGTCAAATAATTCGGCAAATCATAGCTGGTTTCTATCAGAATAAAGACAGTTTTCATTGTACAATTAAAATACATTTGTTAATACAACATACAAGATATATTATAAACACCACTGGGGAAACTAATTGACCAGCAGCAAGAATATCATTGTGCTATTTGATAAAAAGAGAAGGAAAATATTGAGCATTTTTTATAATATTATTTACACTTTGGTATTAACTATGAGGAAAATTTTAATCCCCTTATCTGGAAAACCATTTGCAAAATGCATTTTATCTTTCACCTTGACTGATCGAAGTTCATCTTTAAAAACTGCATTTATTTACATCTTAGCATTCTAGGTGTGAGTTGAAGCATTTATTTTTCAAAGGCTATACAGTTTAAGGATAAATAAAACACATGATGTACATAGTTCTTTGTCTGAGTAACAATTTCAAACCATGCTAAATGTCTTATTGTTCCTTTTCTGCAGTCATTTGTTGTTTTCATACAGCAGATTGCAAAAGCAAGATTATTTCTATTTTATGCTACAGTGAAACCTTGAATGCCTCTTACCAATCTACTTGCTAAATTATTTTAGAGAACGAAAATATCTGTATAGTTTTCCTAATGAAAATTCTTAGAATTAAATTTAAATAATAACGCTAAATTGACATAAAAGTTGCAACTCTAAAATAATCGTAGAAATTGTGTTTTTTCAGCCATCTGCTCTCTGTATAATACCACAGTCGGGCATCTTCCCCAGTCTGTACTTCCTACTCCACAAAGAACTTAGGGGCATGCCTTGCATTGTAATTGTCACCTAATTAGAAAGTTAGCCTGAGGTTCTTAGTATGAATCAATTACTTCTTTTGAAACTGCTGCTGCCCTGAGAATTGAAAGCATAGATGCAGTGGCATGTCCTATATGTTTAGCATTAATTCCAGTGATGGCTCTGTTGTCTTGGAGTTAGTTATTGCTGTTAGAGATCTTTCATCCTAAAAGGTGCATCAGGTTCAATTTATGAAATAGACATGCCCGGAAAAGGGCCACATTCTTATTGAGAAGAAATCTATCATACAGCAGTGGCCTTTGAATCACAGATAATGATTTCTGTAATCTTTGTGTGTCCAGGGACATCCGTATCTGAAATGGCTTTACACTTATATTTTAAATCTTGCATTATTAATTCTTTAGCTACTTTTGACAATTGACTTTTAAAGTATTGATTTTGTAAAATTTGTAAGGAAACCTTAGACTTTCTGTCCTTCTATTTGTAAAATCACAACTGCCTGTAGGATATCAAACATACTATCTAACCTCTAAAAGAATATCCCAAATATTGACTTCTTCGATCTTAACCCTGGCAGTTTAATTTGTCTTATAACGTGAATACTAGCCAATAGTATAATATCTCCGTGGAAACCCGCCTTCCCCAGTTGTGGTCCTTGGTTGATTTGTCTCTGAATCTTTCTGGGTCAATTCACAGCTTTTTAAACATTTCCTTATTGACTGTTTGTACATGGTTCTCTGGGAAGATAGTGGTTTTTACTCTTGTAAAAGAACTCAGTAAGAGCATCAGGTGTTGTGTGAGTGAAGCCTGTATTCAGAGAGTGGTGGAGCCATGTAGGATTTGTTGAGGTTGACACATTGAAGAAGCCGACCTTGAAGTGATGGTGAGCTGTGAGGAACTGTTGGTGAGTCAGGAGCCCTGGTAATCATTGATAAAGCTTATCAATTTATTTACTACTCAAAAATTTGTCTATCCTGCTCTGGAAATGCAGAAATTGATTCTGTTACATCTAAAAAATGTTCCTAATTGCCCCAGACATTGGATTTTCTCAAGGAACCTTTATAAGCTTTGCAAACCTGCTCTTCTGAAGGCCTTCTTGCCGAGATCTAGTAGGTGTTCAAATATAACCTCTCCCGTAGTTCCAAAGACAAGTAGAATTGGAACATTTAAACATTGACTAGAGATTTGGAATACTTTGTTGAGGGACTTAACAGTAACTGTTGTATAAATCATTTTGAGGGCTATAACAACAAAAAAAACTGCTGTTTTATAACAAAATCAGGGCGCACATCACAGTTGGGGTTCTGATGAAAACTTCTTCTGAAGTGCGGGTGACCATTTTCACATCATGAAGCAAGAAAGTCTAGTGAATCTTATAAAGACATTTTATTAATCATATTCATGGGACTCCGCCTTTTTACCTTCTCTAATTCTAATTACTTTTCAAAGGCTGGATCTCTTAATACCATTACACTGGAATGGGATAGGATTTCAATACATAATTTGAGGGAGATGGCATAAATATTCATAATGTAACAATTATGTATTAAAATAATGATATGTTTAGAAAGCTGTATGCTATCTTTTTATGTTAATATGCTTTATATTAATGTTCATTAATATTAAACCTAAATGCAAACACCAGGCTTCTGGATCAAAGCAGATTATTCTTTATTTATAGTCAATATCCATTTTGGTTTCCAAGCCCCAATTTCCCATTTTGGGTCAACATGATTAGAGCAAGAGAAGAGACACCTACCTGCACTAGGGTTTGTGCTCTAGGCAAAAACCCTTGAAAATAAAAATCTGTCCCCTTTGTTTCCTACATAAAGATGAGAATCTTTGGTCCAGAATATAAACAATTCTCTTAGAAACCAAAAAGAAAGTATCCTGGTTTCGTATCCTTGGGAAACCAGATTTGTTTTTTTGTAGGGGGCGATCCTACTAAACATCTTCAAGTTTTACAACTTATGATATAATTCAGTGGCCTCTGGTCTTATCCTCCCTGAAATGTAAACAAATACATCTCTCTCTATCTAGCGTTCTCCCTCTAGTCAGTCATAATTTAATCCTCAAACCTTATCTTATAGTCCAAGTCCCAAGATCAGTAACATTTGTACTGAAAATCTTAACTGTGCAGAAGGTATAAATACTTTCTCTTCGGTGCTATTCTGTGATTTTAGCTAATATAAATAGTTCAATGGTATTGAAGAGACAATGCATATTTTGTCACTTTGTTCACAAAAGTGGCAAACATTTGCTATAAAAATGGAAATGCCTTAATAAAATAAGAATGGATCAAATAAAACTCAACCTTAACTCCCTGCAGAGTGTTTCTGGTTAATAGTTGCCTGTTAATTTTGTTTTTAAATTTATTGTAATTATTTTTATTTCCTGATCCCCTATTTAGTTCTCCCACATTCCTCCTATAAGTGAAACTAAAAATCACTTCTAAACCCATCTCAGAGAGTTAACAAATAGAAGACAATGTAATCATTTATTGCTTTAGTTTCACTCATAGCTTGGGGAACACTTCTAATAAAATTATTTAACTGTTTTAATTTTTTTAATTTTATATATATTTTACATCATTCTTCCTTTTTATACAATGCATGCTTTTTCCTTTCAGTTGTAGTCCCCATAAAATTCCCATCACCAATTCACCTGTGCACCATACTATAGTCCTTTGTGTTCTTTCCTCCCCTGTTTTGATCCCTCTCCCTCCCTCTCTCTGCAGAGTGTTTCTGGTTAATAGTTGCCTGTTAATTTTGTTTTCAAATTTATTGTAATTATTTTTCTTTCCTGAGCCCGTATTTAGTTCTCCTACATTCCTCCTATAAGTGAAACTATCTGATATTTTTCTTTTTTATTTTTCTGGCTTATTTTACTGACCGTAATCCCTGCCAACTCCAACCATGTTGCTGTGAGTGGCATGATTTTATCTTTTGTGATTGCTGAATAGTATTCCATTGTGTATATATACCACATCTTCTTAATCCAATCATCTATTTGGGGGCATTTGGGTTGTTTCCATATCTTGCTTATTGTAAATAGTGCTGCAATACACATAAGGGTGCAGGTATAATTTTTAATTAATATTTTTGTGTCCTTTGGGTAGATTCCTAGGAGTGGAATTGCTGGGTCATATAGAAGATCCATTTTGCATTCCCACCAGCAGCATAGGAGAGTTCCTTTTTCTCCACATTCTCGCCAACATTTGTTTCCTATTTTATTTTAATATGTGCCATTCTTGCTGGTGTAAGGTGGTATCTCATTGTGGTTTTGATTTGCATTTCCCTGATTGCAAGTGATGTTGAACACTTTTTTATATACCTGTTGGCCATTTGTATTTCTTCTTCGGAGAAGTGTCTTTTTAGCTCTTCTGCCTATTTTTTGACTGGATTGTTTCCTTTGTTTTTGTTGAGTCGTGTCAGCTCTTTGTAGATGTTTGTGATCAGTCCCTTATCAGCAATACTGTGTGCATTTTTTTTTCCCAATCAGTGGGCTGTCTCTTTGTTTTGGTTAATGTCTCAAATTTTTTAAATGTTTTTTTCATTTGATAGTCATCAAAAGTAATAGAATCATATAATAAATGCATAGTTTTTTTTGTTTTAGTATATTCATTAATGGTTAAAATATCTTGTGTTTCAGAAGGAGAACTTTCATAAGGAACAATAAATTCATCAGGTATATCAGTTTTTTAGAGGGTATGTAGATAAAGATATCAACTTATATATCGTTGAATTGCAAAGGGATCACCATATGAATACATATGGCATCTTACCAAGGAAAGGATTGTTCAACAATCAGTTTTTAAGGATTTAAAGAATATCATTTGAAAAACAAATTTAAGAAATATAAATAATATACTGAGCAAGAAAGGAAAAAGTAGCACTTGTTTGATTTGTATAACTGATGCATTTTTTGAGTGTTTGAATCTGACATTATCCTAATAATTCAAATATATTGTTGTCCTCAGGCATTTCATTAGATGCTTTTTTCTTGTATAATATCCAACTTTCAGGCAATGGATTCATCACAATGGGATAAAAGAAAGCAATAAATTGCATTTTTATTCTTCTAAGGAAATTATTAGAATAAATTTCATGAGGGGAAACAATCTTTTTTAAAGCATTTCTTCTGTGAGTCTAGTAAGGAACTTGTATACAAATGTACAAGAGGAGAAAAAAATGAATCGTATGTAATATTAGTTTGGACAAGTAACCAAACTTCAAATAGCATTGTGCAATTGCATTCGTATTATAACATGTATTCATTGTAGTCTTATTTTGCTATAATAAAGAGTTACATCAATGAGAAGACCCTGTGAATAGTATAGATAAAATGCACTATCGATGATGCACAGTACAGGAGTCACAATCATGCTTTTGACTCTAATTTTAACTTTTGAAAATTAATTCTAACCAAGTGTGTGTCCTGAGGTTCCCAATCTATATGTCTTGCTCTTGTGGAATGCATGAAACTTGGTTTTCACATATTCCTTGCCTGAACTGTGCATTAACATACTGAGGAGTCAGCTTCTCATTCTCCTGAATTGAATATTGCTGTAAGTGTTAGTAAGCTAACTTGATTGCCTTTTTATGTTTTTAATAGGTTAGCTTGAATAGCTTCATAATGTCAATAGTCATTTAGAAAATGATGTTATTTGGAGAGAATGGTGATCTCCCTTTCCCTACTGGCATCTTCAGGCCAGACTTCCACAGCCAAAGTGATGAGGAGCTTTGAGGCAATTAAGCAATAAATGTGAAGTCAGCCTCCTCACTTTTACCCAGAATTGGACTAACTCCACCAAACAGATTGGGCAAACACCCACTAAAGCCAAAACTGGAGGCAGTGATTCCAAAGAAAAGAGGGTGTTAGAAAAGCACGCACATGTGTGCCAGGGCGCAGGCCAAAGGGAACCATTTCTAATTATTTGTGGGAATATATGATTTTTCTAGTCTTAATATAGAAATGGTTGACTCCGTTGTCCCATCCTTTCATCTCTTTGCAGAAAAAAGAATACTCATTTTTATTTGTTTTCCATGGTATTCCAAATTCAAGTTAGTTTTGGTAAATTAACCAAACCTATATAGATAGGTAATGTAGGTGCAAAAAAATCATCATTCTGTTTCCTAATTTTTCCTAAAGAGCCATCCTTTCTCTAATCTTTTCATTTAGAAATACTCCCACCTGTCCTCAAGAACTCTAACCTCCGAGCAACCTCTGGAAAGTCTCAGGTTTTCTCCATCTTGAATCTGTTGGAGTTCACTTACCATCTTATCATAATCACTGTTACCTTTGTAGGGGAAAATTTGTGCTTCAGTGGAATTCTATGCATTATTTATGCACTCTGTCCTACGTTTCCTGATTCTGATTCCTTAGGAACTCTTTCGTCATTCTGTAAGTTTTCAGTGCAAACTAATTTTTTCTACAGACATGCAAATAAATAATGTCTATCCTATGGAGGGACACTCTGTGTGTGCATGGGGGGGGGCACTTTGCCTTTCAAATAATAAAAACTTTAAAGTTTGTTCTTCTTTACATTTTTATGAGTTATGTTTTTATCCACTTTGAATAAAATTATCTTTCTGTTTATGTTGACTCCATCCTGACCCAATGTCTCTCATGGATTGGATACTCTCCACCCATAGTGTCTATTTCATGGAGCTATGTTCACCAGAATTGTCATAGGTAGAGTGAAAGTACATCTATTATCCAATATAATCTTTCTTTAATATTTTAAGAGGAGACATCATAGTTAAATTTTATATTACCTATAATAGCCAGGTGATTGAGTTATTTAAGAAAATAATTATATATAAAAGGATATCTTATGACCCTAAGAGACAGAAAATACACCAACAGATTCAAAGAGGTCAGAATTCACAGAGTAACAATAAATATGTCAGGGTAACTGGAATTCTGACTAAATTACTAGGAAAATCAGGAAAGCAGAGATGTGGAGAATCCTGGGGAAAGGTTCTCAGGAAGGAAAATTTCTCTTACAAATTGCCCTATATTTTGTATTTGAATGATAGAGCTGGTGGGTAACTTTAGCCTCTTTGTATTTTTATATGTAAAATTGCCCCGATTAATTACCCAAAGAGCTGATATATTGTTTTGTGCTTTTGACTTCTCAGATTATCTATTAGCTATAGCATTACAATGAAGTACATGTATATTTGATTAACACATAAAAAACATTATGTAGTAATTCTGAAACTGTTTGGTAAGGATGATCATTTCAATCTTCTGACATATTTTCTCCATTTTTCATATTAAATCTCTTGAATTGTGATTTTTCTCCATGGTTATATCTTTTGGTAGCATGTATTTCTAGATTTTCCTCTGTAAGATCTGTAACATATAGTGGCTCTAAGCATGACACAAGGATCTTTTGAACTGCCGCTCTCAGAAATGAAACATGAAAATACACGCTGACAACAGCACAGATGTTAGAGTACATCGGTGAGCTGTTGTTCTCTCCCTCCCTTTCCCTCCCTCTCGAGCTCTCTCTCTCCTACTCTCTTTAATGGACTTTGTCCCCAGGGATACTACTCAGAGAAGGACCAGCCAAAATCGCTGCTTCTTTCTTTGGCTCAAATGTCTTGGAAAAATTGAGAACCCCACAGAGTTGAAAGGAAGAGTACCCATAGGGTTGAACAATTTTCTCATTTTTAGTTTTCTTTTCTTTTGTTATGGACCTTTATAGACTAAGATTTGTTGTAGGCTTTAAGTTTAAGGAGAAAGGATTTCAAAGAAAAGCAAAACATTTCTGAAATGATAAATGTTATGTTTATATCTTGTTAGTGAGCTTTTGAAAGTACTTACAGCTTTGAGGTAGAGTAAAGAATATTGGGTAAATAATATTCCCTGCAGAGGGAAAGTTGTGCATGGAAAGAAATCATGCAGAGAAACTTAGAAAGCCTACATCACAAGAAATGCTTTTCAGCAGGGAAGTCCCCCTCTGAACTTACACATAGGTCAGAATGACATAAAATGCTTCTTTATTGATAATGACAGAAGTTTAAATGACTTTCAGGTGGGGTCCATACAAAGACTATAAATTGAATCATAATTCAATTTCAATTTGATCAGTAATCCTGCTTCCCGAACAGAGAACACTTCTGATGTGATAAATAAAAATGGAATATAGAGTTGACACAGTTTTCTGGTGAAATATTGGATTTTTCTCAGAGTACTACTGTGCATAAATAGGTAAAAATCAAAATGGGTTTGACAAAAAATATTTAACAAACATATGTTACATTCCTACTATGTGTAGGCATGATTCTGCACTAGGTCTTGGCAATAAAAATATGAGAGAGATGATTACTTCAAACACCAAGCAGCTCCTGGAGACATTTGCAGAATTATTAAGCTTCAGGGATAAAGAATAAGAAATTTATTTAGGAATTGCTGAAGGACAATTCCTTATAAAGACTTGTCCTTTGTAATCTCCCAGGGCTCTGGAAATAGAAATCCATTCAATTCTTAAGCCCCAGTTTTGGACAGTAAATAGTGGGGAGGACAAGAAATTTTTCCCTACCTATCTAGGTTCTCATATTCATCAAATGATTGATATAAGACAGATTAGTTGAATTAAAAAAATACTTATGGGAAATCTACATAGATGTGAATTCCAAAGGCAGTGGGACAAAATGGGAGTATATATCCTGAGCTAAGGAATGGAATAGGGCCTGGAGATTCAGAAGGAGAGGGTGACTCACATGACAGGGAGCAGATGTTCCATAATTATATGTTCACGTAGATAGATTTTGCATATGCAAGGAGTAGCTTTGATAAAAACCCAAAATGTTCATCAACACTTATCATCAGGTGAATTCAGAACAAAACCCTAAGGAGATACCACCTGACACCTGTGAGAATGGTGTCATTAAAAAACAAAAACAACAAATGCTAGTGAGAATGTGGAGAAAAAACATTCTCACACTGTTGGTAGGAATATAGATTGATCCAGCCCCTAGGGAAAGTTGTGTGGATAATCCTAAAAACCCTAAAAATGAATCTGCCATATGACCTAGCAATTCCACTCCTAAGTATGGACCCAAAGAACACAAAAATGTTAATTTGAAAAGAAACCTGCACTCCTACGTTTATTGTAGCACTGTTAACCCTAGTCATATGGAAACAACCAAAATGCCCCCAAACAGATGAATGGATCAAGAAGATGTGGAATACATACACAATGGAGTACTACTCAATGTTCAAAAATGATAAACTCATGCCACTGTAACAACATGAATAGATCTGGAAGAGATTACAGTAAGCAAAATAAGTCAGAGGGAGATGATTTATACTGGTTGGTTTCACTTATATGATGAATATCAAGAAACCAAACAAAAAGTAAGACAAAGACAAACTTTGAAAGCTGACCGTGGTTCTGAGGTATTCAGGAGGGGTGGGAGACAGAGACAGAAGTGAGAAAAGGAGAGGAGGAGCATATTGGACCATGACCGAGGCTACCAAAAGGGTGATGTGGTGGGTTGGGAGCAAAGAGAAGAGGAGTATAATCTAATGGAGGAATACTAGGGCTTTGGCGGTTGGAATATATTATGAAAGGTTAGAAAAGAGACCCTACCTAAATCTTGACAAATAAGAAGTGATTTAGTCAGCATATGAATTAGGAAAAAAAAAAATCTAACTTTCATGTTTTCATTTCATTTTCAACTTAGATTATGTGAGAAGAAAAAATAAGAGTGAAAAAAATTTATCCATAATATCGAACCATAAATTTGATCAAATATGGGTTTGAGTCAATAATTCTTAATGCTAGTGTTTAATGGAAATAATAAAATGACAGATATGTTAATTTAAAGTGATGGAGACCATTCTCTGGAGGAAAAAAACATGAAAACTGAGCAAAAATATTAATATGATCCAAGTATCATAGTTTTATAGAGATTATATTGAGAGGGAGGGGAGAAGAAAAATAGGGAAGGAGAGGGGAAGGAAGGAGAAAATCTAAGGGGAAAAAGTCAGTAGGAGGGAAAAAAAACCAACAGCCCCAAGCACTTAGATCTTCAAAGGAAGGAAATCTGGAAGTAACAGATTGCAAAATATGTCAGTTATTTTTTTTTTTAAGATTTAGTTTTATTTATTCATAGAAGATCTGTGGTATAGGCCAGAGGTGTGTGTGGGGAGAAGGAGGATGAGAGGATTCCCCAGAGACAGAGCAGGGAACAGAACAGGCAGATCTACTGAAATACATGCTGAGGGGAGCAGCAGGCGAAACAGGGGAGGTCTGCTGTGCTATATGTGGGTGAGCTCCCCGGCTGGGATGGAATTCAGGCCTTAGCAATGGTAAGACTGAGACTTAACTCCCAGGCCACCAGGGAAGCCCCCACGCCACTTAAACTTTTTTAAGGAAAAATGTATTTAAAATATGAGAAAAAAATTTGGAACTGTCAAAGTCAACTAAGCGGATGTTTTAAAGAACCAACAAAATTGTAGAAATGTAAAATAACAATAATTGATGTTAAAAAAGTGGGAGGGGCAAATTTGAAGATGGAAAGTACTGATTTGATGGTAAATATTTTAACAAAGACAGTGTAAAAGACATAAAATATGCAAGAGATTATTGCATACATACCAAGAATTCCAGTCCAGCAACACCTTCACCCAAGTTCCTATCTTGAAATTTTCTGTACAGGAAAATTGTCTTCAAGCAGAACAGAAATGCTGATAAGGGCTAATTCACTCCGATTTGCACTTACTACTTTTGCATTCAACTTTCAGCATTTAAGACTGCCAAAACCCCTTGTCTATCTCAGCACTTCCGGGATTCTCACATGGCCCCGTGGGCTTAACTCATGAAAATTCTGTCTCCTTGTCCTTTGTGGCTAGTATTTCTTAATATTTTGTTGTCTTGATACAGAAGAATATTTTAATAAGTACTGCATTTTGCCTAGCTTTTTAAATTGTTTTTAGTTGAGTATCTATAATTACGAAATTCACCCTTACAGGAAGTCAAAGATCTCTCCTGGTCTCATTCCAGTATTTTTAAAAAGCACATCTGCTATTTGAAGCTTAGTTTTCACATTTTTGTATAAACGTATGCTTTTCATAAGCAAAGATGTTGAGTTGATTAGCTTAAAAAGTTGGCAGGCAATGCACAGAGTAAGATACAATTAACGAAGACTGCAGTAATAAAATCTGATTTATATGAAGAAGTCCAAAACATCACATTTACTGGAATGTAAAACAAAAGTAATGCAAATGATTATTGTAAATAATAATGCATCACTAGTATCAAAGTTTAAGTCAAACAGTATACAAATATGATCTTCACAAGATAATGTAAATTTTGTTATCTTAGAAAAGCATTTAAAACACTATCAGAGTTCAGGATTTTGTTCAATGGCTTTGTGGTTGGTTTAACTCCGCTCTGTTATAAATGAACTCAATTAAAGGAGACTATTAATTGCTGCATTTGTGCCATTTCATTTACAAGAAATCACCAAAGCCAGTACAACACTGAAGAGAAGGCTTTCTTTTTTTTTTTTTTTCTCAAAGCAGCTGGTCATAGAGAAGGATCGTTCCCTTAAGAACCATAAAACTCTTCCCTTTGACAGCCAAGCAGAAAAGGTGAGAACAAAATAAACAGCACTGCTAACAGGAGATGTCACCATGATGAATGCTGATGAGCAGTAATTAATGTGGTTCTTTTAAGCAAAGCCCAGAGGTCTAGGCTGATGCCCACTGACTTAGAGATGGGGAGGCAGAAAAAGTACCAGAGTGAAGAATCCAGAGGAAGCAAGATTTGTTTGTTTTTAATTCAGGAAACAACATATAAGAACTGTGCAAATGTCCAAACTACCTGAAATTGTTGAGCTCTTCAATATTATTCAGTTCCAGAAGTGTCCAGTAATTATTTCCTATACTATGTATAATGGCTTTGCCTATATTTATTTATGTGCTCACCATTTGTTTTATTCCTACGTTATCTGACAAACTTACCAACCATAAAATGACATCATTCTGGCAAGGTAATACTCTTTCCCTTTGTTTTGTGTGCTTAGTTCACTATGTATGTAATATTTGCAACTTATTTTAAAATATTTCAGTGAAGGGCCTCCTTGGTGGTGCAGTGGGTTAAGTTGCAGCACTATGAAACTATCCAAAGCTACTGCAGCACGAGTTCGATCCCCAGCCAGGGAGCTTCCCACATGGCACAGCAGACCTCTCCTGCCTTGCCCACTGCTCCCCTCAGCAGTGTACTTCAGTCGATCTGCCTGTTCTGCTCCCCAGTCTGTCTTCTTACCACCCCACACCTCTGGCCTATACCCCAGCCTGTATGCATAAATAAGTAAATCTTTTTAAAAATTCCAGGGAAATTTTGAAGAAAAGTTAGTCACTTTAAAATGGTAACTACTCTTGTTAGTAGGTTAGTATAAGCAGTATTTCATAATTTGGGGGGTAATGACATCATCCAAGTCCAGAGCTTAGAAATAAATCCTAGCATGCTTCTTGAGACATTACCAAGTCATTTAATCTCTCCAGAAGTTTGTTTTTTGCTAAAGAAACAACTTCTAAAAATTATCCATCCTCAGAACTAGGTTTAGTTCTGGATTAGTAATGTAATGTCCATACTGTGCAGGCATGTGTGGCCAGGTTAACATATAGGATCCACACACAATTAGGACAGCATTCTCCAGCCAGTTTTCTCCGACTCCTTAAGACTAGCGGTCTTGTAGGAGGAATATAGGGGAACCAAATAAGGGGTCAGGGAAAATAATAGTAATAATAAAAAAAATTAACAGATTTGAATTAATTAAATCAGAGACAAGGGAGGGGGGAGGCAGAGGGATCAAAACTGGGGCGGGAAGAGCACAAGGGGCTATGGTGATGGTGCAGGGTGAATTGGTGGTGGGGATTTTATGGGAACTACCCCTGAGATGAGAAAGCAAACACTGTACAAAAATGAACACTGATGTTATATATATGTTATATACATAACATATAACACACACATTATCTATCTATCTTAAAAAAGACTAGTCAGTGTGCCTTTATTGTACTCTGTATCATGCCTGGGAGGAAGTCTCCACAATCACTTTAGGGACTGAAAATATTACATTAAAAAACTACATTTCTGATGGATATTTTTCTTTTCAACACTGGGGCAATTTCCAGGCACCGTCATCCAGCAACTCTTTTCTGGAGGCACATGACAGTTTTCCAAATTCTTGCTTCTCATTAGTGGAATTTTTCATTTCTGGCTTCAGTTTTTTCTTCTTGAATTCTCTAGAGACAGACTGTGTAGTTCTTTTAAAAGAAGGTTCTGATTTTTGGCTTCTCCATTTGTAACCTAGTTACTCTCTGTAGTCTTCTGGTAAGATGTTTATTTCCAAAATGAAAGGAAGAGTATCTTTGAGGGCTGAGAGTAAGGGAAAAAAAGATGAGACATCTGTGTTAGCAACTACGAAAATGCCAGTGCCACAGGTGAATCAGAGCTCCTTCCGGGAATGGCTGAGAGGATTCTCTTGGACCACTCTCCAGACACCATAAATACCCTTCTTCAAATCTAGCTTTAGCAGAATCCCTTCTGGGTCATTACAAATCTAGAAAAGAAAGCTGAGCCATAAAACCTTTAAAATAATTGCCTTATCCTCTCTGAGAGTATTTCCACAGACCTATTTCATGTGCGTGAACACACATCTGTGTTTGTTGTATGCCAGGGTGTCAGGTGACACAGAATTGTTTCCATATATGTATTTACCATTTTATTATTTTTAAATCAATATCATTTGATTACTTTTTCTTTTGACAGACTTTTTTTCCTGAATATTATTCTTGCACAAATAATGTTGAGCATCAAATATATAAGGCAATGTTTCAGGTGCAAAGAAGGAAAAGAATAAGGTTTTTACTTTTGTGGTATTTGATTTTTTTAGCAGTTGCACAATTCTTTTCCATTTTGTCATTTGGCATTTAAACATTGTCAATGCCAATTTTAGAGCTAAGGGTTCAAATAGTCATATAGCAAAATGAAAATTTTTGGATGCCAGTTCTTATAATGAAAATTTATTTTTACTATGAATCATTTATATAAATGGTTTTATGTTTTATTTACATTTAATTAATATAATCCATTAATTTAAAATGTACTTTGACGTGTGGAATGAGACAAAAAAATTTTAATTGCTAAGAAACACATCTCATTTTCATTTCCATTTCCATTCCTCACATAATTGAAATAACATAATCATTATATGACATATACATGTGCAATTGTTTCATATAATTTTTCTTTATACTTACTTATGTTTATATATCTGTGTATGGACTTTTTCCTTAAATGTAGATTCCCTTTCCTCTTACTTATTTTAGCATTTCTTTTTTTTTTTTTTGACTTTTTTTTTTTTAAAGATTTATTTATTTATACATACAAGCTGGGATACAGGCCAGAAGCGTGGGGCGGTGAGAGGGTTCACCAGAGACAGAGCAGGGAGCAGAACAGGCAGATCAGAAATACACTGCCGAGGGGAGCAGCGGGCGAGGCAAGAGAGGTCTGCCGCAGCATGTGGGACTCTCCCCAGCCGGGTGTCGAACTCGCATTGCGCACTACCGACAGCTCCACAGCGCAGCGCGCAACCGCTGGTCCACCAGGGAGGCCCTATTTTAGCATTTCTTTTTTTTTTATATATATAATATATATTTTTATTGTTATTTATGTCTTTTACATTTTGCATTCCCCTTGGGTAGCCCACCACCAATTCACCCGTGATCCATCTCCATGGTCCCTTGTGTTCTTTTCTATTCCATTTTGTGCCCTTTCCCTTCCCTCCCTCCGGCTCCCTCCCCCCCTTCCCCCCCCACTGATTGTCTCTCTCCCACCCGGCCTCCCTATAGTCCTGTTATAAGTGAAGCCATTAGATATTTTTATCTTTCTTTCTGGCTTATTTCACTGAGTATGATCCCCTCTAATTCCATCCATGTCGCTGCAAATTGCATGTGTTTATCTTCTTTGAATGCTGAATAGTATTCCATTGTGTATATGTACCACATCTTCTTGATCCAATCATCTATTTTGGACATCTGGGTTGCTTCCATACCTTTGCTATTGTGAACAGTGCCGCAATGAACATACGGGTGCATGTCTCCTTTCGGATTAGTGATTTTGTATCCTTTGGGTAAATTCCCAAAAGTGGGATTGCTGGGTCGTATGGGAGCTCCATGTTTAGCAGTCTGAGGAATCACCATACAGCCTTCCATAGTGGTTGGACCAGTTCACATTCCCACCAGCAGTGTAGAAGAGTTCCTTTTTCTCCACATCCTTTCCAGCATTTGTTATTGCCTGTATTTTTAATGTGTGCCATCCTCACAGGTGTGAGGTGGTATCTCACAGTGGTTTTGATTTGCATTTCCTTGATTATAAGTGATGTTGAGCATTTTTTC
>PVIJ01015456.1:0-36455 GCA_004024925.1 Scalopus aquaticus
GGGGTTACAGAAAATCCCCATATCTATCTTGTTTTAGACTTTAATTGCTTTTCAAATTGTTGTCAGTATGGATGGACTTACAGGGGTTATGCTACTGAGATAAGCCAGACAGAAAAAGACAACCACTGTATGATGTCACTCATATGTGGCATATAGAGGAAACAAACAGATGAACTAATAAAACAAACTCTTGGACAGTGAGACCAATGAGTAGTTACTAGGAGGAAAGAGGGGAAAGGATAATGGGTAAATCAGAGAAAAGGGGACAATGCAAGGTGAAGGATAGATGGATGTTGGCTGGTGAACTTTATGTAGTGTAGACACAGATTGATTCTCAATGATGAACCCCTGAAGCTTATATAATGCAATGTCACCTCAATAAAAATGTTGTTAGCACTTTCAATCAGGATAGAAAAAACCCAAGTTGACAGGTATTAGTCTTAGTACAGGTCTATGAGTTTACATAGTCTGAAGAGATTTACTTTTTTCAGTTAAAAAGTAAAAAGAGAATCAGGAATTAATACTGTTTCAGGTTTAACATTTATCACTACAAGTTAGCAATGTACATGTCATTTCTCTGTTGTGTTCTTTTCCTCTTATTCAGCTCTGAGTATTAGGATCCTAAACTCCACACATTCTGCCTACTATTCAGCAGCCTTAGTTTACCCCTCCCCACTAGCCCTGCCCTTTTCCCCCATCATCTTTGGTAACGAGAACTAGCTACAGACTAGAAATGGTAAATGTTGGCAAAGGAAAGTAGACCCACAATAAGAGATTCTAGCCGCTGACCCAGACACGGGACTTCACAGCTTCCTGAGTGAGCTAACATTTGACAACATTTCTCTAGCATCTTAAGATATTAAGATATATACTAACCACAGTACAAAATGTGAAGACAACCTGGGAGTTTTTGTTGGCATTAATCTTTTTCCTTTTTAAAGTGACCTTTGCATTAATGTAAATACAAAGTTCAAAGGAAAGGAGTTGTCAGAGTATAATTTTCAAAAGTTGAAAACATGACTTTTTTATAAACAATGAAGACGTGACATACATTTATTTAACTAATTAATGAGGAAACCAGCCAAATGGTAAAGTTGGTTTCCAGAAGATTCTAGAAAGTGGGGTGTAGTCCATCAGAAAAGCAGAATGAAGTCACATTTGCTAAATTAGATGCAAGACGGGCTTAATACCTTATGAATAATGAAACTACAATTTTTATGGTTACTTTTTGTATTAGACAGAAATTATTTCTATCTCTACTGGAAAAAACTTTGTAAAGTAACCTGCAAATTTACAATCTGGAGCCTAATCAAAAGAAAACAGAAGTCAGAGGCATCTCTGTCCCGGTAATGACCACAGCCATGAGCTGGCCTGGTAGACAACTGCAGGGTGATACTGAACGGACCTGCAGGCCTCTGTTGGTCTATTTCCAAGTTTTGGCTAGTTTTTAAGCAAGTATTGTAGATTATTAAATTCATCTGGAGGAGGCGATGGCTAAGAGAAGGCTCAGAACCTACCAGAGCAGGAAGAGTGGGAGGACCTGAAGACTTCCAGCCTGGAGAAGACTTACCGCGGGAACCAAGAGACTCACTTCAGCATTACTCATAAGGTTTAGCCCCAAGAAAACAGCTTGACAGTGCAGAGATTTTATTTACACCACTCAAGCATGGCGCGCACTCGGGCTTCAGTGGAAAGCCACTGTCACAGGATGGAGGGGTGAGGTGTGCCAGAGCTGCCGATGAGGCAGGGCTGGGGGGGGGGGTGGCCTGTGTTCAGTTTAAGAAAGAGCTTGCTCACCGCAGAGAGCTCTGGTGCCTCAGAGACACAGCTTCCTCTTAGCAGGTTTTCTGGCAGAGGGACAGCCATTACAACCTTGTATCAGTGAGGGGCCAGAGAGGGAGAACGGCAGACAGGTCTCACTGCATAGGCGCCCTGCTCTGGGGTGGCTGTGAGAGTCCTTGCAAAACTGAGAGTCTTCTGTGAAAATTGAACTATTGCCCTGTAGTTAAAAATGTAAAGCACTTTTTCCGAGGCTTGCTTACTGTCCTGGACTCAGAAGCCCAGGAAGTCAGTTTTAGTATCCGGGATCACAATAGCTGTTGCAGCAAAACCTCCTAATAACATTTTCTATTTTTTTACAATGATAATGCACTTCAGTTTTGTTTTGTTTTCTTTTTACAAGTGCCAAGAGAAGTGCATTCATGGTTTTGTTATTGTTTTTGTTGTTATTTCGGAGGATTTTTTGGTTTGTGTTTTAATGCAAGTAAATCTGTCTCAGATTTGACACTTTTTTTTCCCTTTCCACTAAAGTCACTGGAATATATTCACCCAGCCATTCACATCGGAGGTGTAAATGGGTTTTCCTGAGGGTTTTTAAGAGACAATCAAAGGCAGTCGCTTTGTCACTCGACTTCTTCAGGTGTTGCAGTCAGAAAGCTTAACACACCATCCAAATGGCAAGGATGCTAAAACTGGGTCTTGACCTTGAATCTGTAAGGAAGGGGAAGCATCTTTTGATAGAAGTACTCATTCATACCTCCTTGGTTTTATCCATTGGTATCTGATTTACTTGGAAAAGAGAAAGAAAGAGGAAATCAAGTTGAGCCTTCTCTATACCCAAGAGAGAATAACAGGTTCATTTGACTTGACAACTTCCAATAATAATCACTGTTATGATTTTAATTTTTTAGTTAGCCCTTTTCTCCATTGCTATTTGCAAAAACCTGACTATAAAAGAATGGATTAGCTGTTAGCACCTACAAAGGCTTATTTCTCAACCTGTTTCACGTTATCAAAAAGTACTGAGTCTGAGTCTCCTCTCAGGTTTACCGTTAAGATCTCACCCTGAGGAAGCAGCACATGATTGCAGAGAGCTCATTTGCACCACTCTGGGGCACAGGCCTGGAGTCATAGATAGAGATTCTTGGCTTGGTTTCTTTCTTCTTCACTCTGTCTCTCTGAGACACTGTTTTCTTCTCTGCTAGATGGGAAGAGCGCCTTCCTCAGGGCTGTGAGGGTTACATGTCTTACACAAGTCCTTAGTGCATCAGCTAATGTGAGATGCACACTCCAGAAAAACTGGCTACAAGTATTTCCATGGTAATTATAATGACTTCACCAAAACTTATAATAATGGCGCTCTTAGTGGTGTCATGGCTGACTCTTTTCCTAATACAACTAAAAAGCAGGTTTCAGTGTCATTTGACAGCTCATTCTTCGTGAACTTGACCAGCCACATTTGAGAAAATAATGAGGACCATTGAATCCATGATTAGGAAATGGATTGTATTTGCTAGGAAATTTCTTTTTACATATGTTAGAAACAAATGTCTTAAGTCCTTAGATGAAGTGCAAAGAGACTGTTGTGTATTGGGGACTATATACCCTTGAAATAGGCAGGAAATCCTGCAGATAATGGTGTTCTGCCCTCCAGAAAGAAACTACTTCTAAGTGGTGAACTACTTGAGACCAAGACCATCAGACATTTAGTCACTGTTTATATATCCTAAGCAGAGCTCTGTAGGAAACTGTGCTAGTGACTGAAATCTGCTACCCAGAGACCAGACACGTAGTGGAGTCAGCTCTGAATTTGGAGTTGGAAAAATGGTTTCTACTCCAGGCTTTTCCATTTGTTTGCAGTGTGACTTTGAGCTGATTGCTTGACTTTTCTGAACTCATTTCCTCATCAATAAAATGGGTGATTATGTAACCTAACTGCTTCTTTAGGGGAGGGTCACATTTTAAAATGCTTATGAAAGCACTGACGTCAGATGCGATTAATGGAACTGACATCATCACTGAAGCTGTCATCAGTCTGCTATTGCAAAGGATGGTGAAGTGGGTCAGTAAACCTGTACCATACGACACCCAATGTGGCTGCGACTCCTCTAACACAAGACGAATGTCCTCAGAGTGGTGACAGTTCGTCGTCATCTTCCTGTGTGAAGATTCTTGGACAATCAGATGTCATGCCTCATTCTCATAAGTATTATTACGGCTATTGTGATTCCATAATTGACATTAATGCATGCTTCTTTTTTTTTTTACCTGAATTTAGGTGAATTGATAGATAGCAAAGTCAAATCCATTCTCCATGTACTAAATTATTTACCAGTTCATTTTTCCTTCCCTTTAAGTTCTTCAGTAGTTTTTGTCCTCGATAGGATCAACTGTAGCTCCCCTCTGCATCCCCAGGCCTTTGGTGAGCTGGGTTGGGACACTTCTTCCTGCCCTGCTCAACTTTGTAGAGTAGGGGGAATGCCTTACCCTCTTCCCGGAATATCCATACCCACTTTCTATTGGATCAGTTTCCACTAATTCTTTAATGGATGAAACAGCATATAAGTGGGCGCTCAATAAACGTTTGAACAAGTTGTCTTGAAATCGGATGGCTCCCACATACTCTAAGACAGCCAGGTATTTTTCATTTACATTGGGCCTTGTAAAGTTTGGAACACCTCCTAATTGGCTATGTTCCAAGTCCTTGAGGGACAATAGCTCTTTTAAAAATGCCAATTGTTTAGGCATTTTGCACGGTTTGCTCTCCTAAATGTGCTGATAAGAACCTGTTTTGTAGACACCAGTGGAATTGGTAAGATACAATACATGTTTTAATACATAGGTCTTAAAATATAGCACTTAAAATGTTGGGTTCCCTATTGCTGATGGCAAAGTTTGCACAATAAGAAACATGCATCCTATTGTTTAAGTATCGACCAAGTCCGCCTGTGGATATTCCCGTGTGGCCAGGCTAAGAAAGCCCTGGCAGCGACGCTCAGATGGGGAAGCTGTTCCCTCTTGGGCCGCATCCAGGGGAATTTGGTTACTGTGATGACAAAAGAACTTCCACTCAAATACCAAAAGGGCTTTTCCTGAAAGCAGTGAAGTGGTCCCACTTGGATCCTGGGCACGGCATCATCTCAGTCTCACTGTCTGCTGTCTGTCTGTCTGTCTGCCAGTCTGCTCCCACGTCCCCCCTCTCCCCACACAGTCTTTGGAATTTTAAAGTTTTGAGGAGAATTCATGAATAAAAATAAGAAATGCTTTTTCTTGTATAGATCATACTGAAGTATCGAGAGGTAAAGGAAGAGCTAAGAGGGGCGAATAATCCTCTGCTCCTCTAAAACTGAAGCCTGCCAGGTTAACTCCCAACTCGGACACCCAGTTTTAAAGATTTACCTTCAAGAAACTTAAAAGCTTGTATCTTGCCTCATCGACAAGAACCTCAAACTGTTCCCTGTCATCGAAGAAAACAAATCTTTTGCTCCTTTCTGCCTTGGGGAGGCAGAGGGACTGAGGTGGTCCTCTGTGGCTGAATTAGATGAAAGACTTGCCTTCCGCCATGGAGACGTGGAGTCTAATCAAGTGAAATGAGTTTTGAGATCCCAGCTCATTTCCTGGGGGAGATCAGTTCACATTGCAAAATCACGACATCTCATTCATCACCGCTGACGTGGTCTTTGCACAGGAGAGGACCCCAACTGGGACCAAACCACCTGTCTTCTCTGGAAAGGGGGCATTTTATCCAACTTAGAGTTGAAAGCCTTGGCATTAGGAAGCTTGACAGCTTCCGCCTGGATAATCCACATGTAACGTTGAAAGAACTCAGGTGTACAAGGGAAGGCGAGCCCGAGGAAGGTTGGTGGCGGTCCTGTTAATGATGTCCACTGCGCATAATTGAAAACGGACACTCCCGCAGGGGGTCCGGAGAGCAGAGGTTGGGGCTCCCTCTAATTCTTCTCCTGGATTTCATTCAGAGTTAGTGAGAAGGAGAAGTTTAAAATGGCAAAGAAAGTGTCCTGCTTTCCATACTGTAAATGATCATCATCTCTTTTCTTTCTTCCAGGGCATCGTTGTAACACCCCTTCTCCTGCTGCTCTTTGTGAGTATTTTGATACTGTCTCTAATACCTCCTGTTAAAAGCCATCGCCAACCTCTTTTGAAAGGTCATTAGGATAAAATAGAGATTGAGTCCTTTTGGTCCTTTGCGCACTTTGCATCTTGTTTGAATTGTCTGTTCAGTTGAGTTGACCAAGCAATGCTGCGCAGGCGCAGGGGACCCTGTCACCTGAGGATGAGGACACACAGCATCGGACCCAGCGACCAGGCCTCTGACTCCTGGCTAAATTGTTCATTATTAGAAATTAGTGGCCTGTCATTCAGGTCACAACTGTGCTCCTCTTTGTTTTCTCATTAGCACTAAATTCAGTGATTATTCCCTCATAATCACTGAAGTGATTGCTGGCGATGCAATGTTTGATGGAAAAGACCTCAGACCAGAGGACACAGGCTCCCAGGCTGGCAAGGCTGGTGACTGACTTCCTGCCTTTGGGGAATACGGTCTTCATTTACTCATCTGTAGAATGGGAAGCAGTAGCACCTACCCCAGTCTGTCTCCCAGAGACAATGAAATGTGCTTAGAAATAGGAAATACAACCTATTGGTTAACTGCACACAAGTTATTCTGAAAATAAGAAATGCTAATTAACTGTCTTATTTCTTTTGGCACTAAGCATATGAGAAATTAGATGAAAGATTACATAATAGAAATTAATGTTATCTCATGCTGAGAAAAGCATATGTAATCATGAATGATACCTAAAATATTTTATGTACTGTGCATTTTTCATACACACATGTCCCAATTATAAATCACTCCACTTATCACTGAAATATAGTGGGGATGTGTTTCTGGGAATGAAATGTAGCTGTTTGACTAGCACTATTTGTCACTGAATTAAAACTGTGGGGAAAATTTATTTAATTATAGTATAATTACCCAAGTTGGAATTCAATTAGAGTAATAGAGTGAAGGACTCCATTTCTTACAAGCTGTGTAGGAAGTGGAGAGGGGCAGAGATACCACTCGACAGCCGAGTTCTGCATCTTTCATGAGAGATGTTACCTTCAAACACCAGCCCTCAGCCTCCCCGTCCCTGCTCAGACACCAGCGCCATTCTGGAAAGATCCGAGCACTTCCCTCCGCTTCACAAACCTCATTCATTTGGACTCTCCCAGTTCAGAGTTTGCAATGAGTCCAATTGAAACGGGGGTGACTATTGATTTGCAGTCACTGGGAAGAAAAGACTTCCTCTATCGCTGCCTGCGGACTCGGCGGGAGGAGCTGGCCTCTTCCTGTGTTTCACCAGATCTGGGGTCCCAGTTCCCGGGAGCAGGCACAGGCTGCCCGCCGGGCTCAGGTCCTGCTGGCAGTGAGTGGCCAGAGGACTGGCAGCAAGCTTGGCAGCTGGCAAATGTACAGGAAGTGGCTGTTGCTGGGTTTTCTCCAGCACAGAGGAGTGGCCTCTCCTCATGGGACGGTCCTAAGAAGAGCAGGGCAGAGGTCACATCCAGAACAGGGGGCTGAGACCTTGGGTAGCACTGTTGAGTACCTCGGAGTCTGGCCTCTCCGGGACCCTGGCTCAGCTCACCATTAAAGCCGCAGACGAGACCCTTGCCCTCTTCCCCACTCCACGCCACAGCAGGACCCATAAGGCATCGCTCCTGCAGACTCCCCCACTCTCAGCCATTGACTGGGAGCTTTTTGGTTGGGTCAACATTTGAAAACAACAGGGCTACAAGAATAGCACAAGAGACCCCAAGACCCGACTTCCTTGCTCAGTACTCCCTTTCTCAGCCCCCCGGGCTGTCCCAGGAGGCTCGGGGTGGCAGGGCCCCAGCGCCCTGAGACATATTTGCACGTTACGTGTGTCTGGATCACACGCACACTCTAGAGCACCTCTGGCCTGTTGAGGTTTTCACGCCTTTTACAAACAATGGGAATTGCTGCAACACTTGGGTTACCAGGCCTCATTGACTGAGCAGACGAGAGCCCGAGCACCTTCAAATAGGAACACCATGAAATGCATCCACAAAAGACGGGGTGTTTTTTTGTCAACACCCCGGTTGAGCTGTGGGTTGAGCTGTCTCCCAAACAGATATGGTGAAGTCCTAACCCTGTTATTTGAACATGGGTCAGTGCAGGTGGTGTGTTAGTGTAGATGAGGCCACGCTGAAGGCAGGTCACCCTTCGTCCAGTGTGACTGGTGTCCTTCCAGAAAGAGAAAGAACACCGTGGTGTTGGAGGCAAAGACGAAACAGTGGCATCCACGAGCCCAGGAACCCAAGGGCTGCTGGCAAACAAAGGAGCTAGAAGAGAAGAGCAAGGGTTCTCCCTGACAGATTTCAGAGGGAGCATGGCTTTGCTTGATGTCAGATTGACAGCTTCTAGATTTCTGTTGTTTTCTGCCACCCGCTTGTGGTATTATGTTCCAGGAGCTGCAGACGCTAATGCGACCCTTCTTTACTGATCACCTTTAAACTTTTTAAAATCTTTCTCAAATTGTATTGATTTGCCACTTGGCCAACTGTTACTATTGGACTGTCCCAGAACTTAGTCCACTGATGACTTTCCTTCTCTGCTCTCACTTCTTGGTGATCTCATTCAGTCTAACTTAAAGCCCAGCCCTGTGCCGGCTGCTTCAGTGTGTGTTTCTAATGAAGACCTTGCCCCTGAATTCTACATCATAATCACTTGCTTATGTGACTTCTCTACTTGTACACATAAAAAACATCTTAACCGGACATATCCAATACTGAATTCTTGATGAGTCTTCACCGACGCAGCCCTTGCCGTCCCTATCTTAGCAAATGGCAGCTCTCTCCTTCCAGTGACAAAGACTTGAAGAGAAGTTTAACTTTTCTCTTTCCCTCATAACCTTCATTCAATATCTCAGTTCTTTCAAGTTTACTTCCAACTACTTCCCCCCAGATTACTCAACCACCCTGGTCCAAGCTAACAGCACCTCTTGTATGACATTGGACTAGCATTCCCACTGGGCTTCCTGTTCCCCTTACAATCTATTCTCAGCCCAGCATCAAAGTCACCCTTTGAGAGGTATGTCAGATCATGCCATTTCCTGGGACGAAAACTTTTCATTGTTTCTTATCTCTGAAATGAAAAGTCACGGTCCTTACAAAGGACTTCAAGGTCCTGCTATGTGGCCCTGACCTCCTTGGTGGAGATGAGGTCCACCTCTCCTCTGTTCATTCCATTTCAGTCACACTGGCCTCCGGGTTGTTCCTTAAGGATCTCAGGACCTCTGGGCTTTCTGCTCCGTTCACCTGGAAATCTCCCTTATCTCCTCAGGCCTTTGCTCAAATACCAGCTTCTCAGTGAGCCCAACCTTGACCACAGCACTTAAGTAAGAATCCTGTCCCCCACCCCTCCACCCCACTCTGGTACTTCTTATTCCCTATTCTTACTTCTTCTCTTTGGCACGTAGCACCCATCTTACACACTATATTTTAATTGTTGGTTATTTCTTGCTACTAGTACATACCTTCATGAGAGCAAAGTGATATCTGTTTTACTCACTGCTAGATCCTTGGCACTCAGGAAAGAGTCTGGTACATAGAACTCAACAATAAGTGATGAGTAACTTAACTTTTTAAGGGAATTTTGCTATAAAAGAGAATACCAAAATGGAGTGCAGGCAGATACGGTAAAATTTATTTTTTCAAGATGTGTAATAAGGTAGAGTGACCACATGCTCACTGAAATGATCCAGCAGAGGGGAAAAATTTGATAATTTTCTGTGTGAATCTATGGGAATCATTTTGTCACATAGGCAGCAGGAGCTGGCATAGAGAGAGGGACAAATAGCCTTGGATGGGCACAAAGAGAGTTTATCTATAGAAACAGGAGAGGAGGTGAAGAAAATAGATACAGGTAGGTGAGAGCTTGTAAAATTTCCGATTGCTTCCAATTTCCTCATCAGCTAATTTCCTTTCTGTCTCATTTGAGATGAAATAAGAGAAGAGGCATTGGAAATTTGAGAAGTAAAAGAAGGTATAAAATGATTCTCTAGAAAGAGGGAATGAGAATTAATTAGGAGGAGGTGGTAGGGTTACCAGGTGCTCTTGCAGTTCATGGTGATGAATTTCGAGTGCGGCCGGTCAGCAGGATTGGCGGCGCTCCTGCAGGCTCAGGTGCGCATGCAGAAAGCTCAGGGTGGTGGTGCTTCGCCAGGAGAATATGAAACAGGAAGAGCTGTGCGGACTTGCTGCTGGTGGTGTATGCAATGAATCAATCAGAATGATGGATCATGAGATCTAGGCCAGGTAAGATGGGAGGTGAGGGTAAAGGGGGAGGGTAGCATTGGTCAGTTACTGGCATGGGTGCAGTGTGCCTCTCTGCCTCCTCTTCCTGAAAGGACACCTGGACTTCAGTGTGGTCTCTTCCACACTAATACATCTGCGCTGACCCATGTTCAAATAACAGGGTTAGGACTTCACCATATCTGTTTGGGAGACAGCTCAACCCACAGCTCAACCGGGGTGTTGACAAAAAACACCCCATCTTTTGTGGATGCATTTCATGGTGTTCCTGTTTGAAGGTGCTCGGGCTCTCGTCTGCTCAGTCAATGAGGCCTGGTAACCCAAGTGTTGCAGCAATTCCCATCGTTTGTAAAAGGCGTGAAAACCTCAACAGGCCAGAGGTGCTCTAGAGTGTGCGTGTGATCCGGATACACGTAACGTGCAAATATGTCTCAGGGCGCTGGGGCCCTGCCACCCCGAGCCTCCTGGGACAGCCCGGCGGGCTCAGAAAGGGAGTACTGAGCGAGGAAGTCGGGTCTTGGGGTCTCTTGTGCTATTCTTGTAGCCCTGTTGTTTTCAAATGTTGACCCAACCAAAGAGCTCCCAGTCAATGGCTGAGAGTGGGGGAGTCTGCAGGAGCGCGACGCCTTATGGGTCCTGCTGTGACGTGGAGTGGGGAAGAGGGCAAGGGTCTCGTCTGGGGCTTTAATGGTGAGCTGAGCCAGGGTCCCGGAGAGGCCAGACTCTGAGGTACTCAACAGTGCTACCCAAGGTCTCAGCCCCCTGTTCTGGATGTGACCTCTGCCCTGCTCTTCTTAGGAGTTTGGGGGTCTACCACCTTCCTTCTATGTGGATCCCTTCACCAGCCTGGGAGCTTTCCAAACCCCTCTGCGCCAGGCACTGGAGCCAAACCCAAATATTATAACAAAAGACAGTCTTATCACCCCTGTCGCTCAGGAAGTTACAAGGGTTTTAGAAGCTCTGTTCCAAGAACTGACAATGAAGACCAAACCTCTGTTTCTTACTATATTACAACCACAAGACAGTCTGCCAGATGGATGGGCACATCTGTCTAAATAGTTGGGTTAAGGTTACTTTTAAAACGGCATTTCCTTGCAACAGGATTTACCCTCAGGGACACATCCCTTATTGCAAAGCCATTGCCAAGGGGCTGACTTCACTGTCCCCCACCCGGGAAAGCAGGGAGACCATGTGGAGTGCTGAGGAGGCAGACAGTTCTGGTTCAATTTGCAGCCATCCCCAGCTGGGAACAGGGGATGTTTTCTAACCCCTGTCTGCCTCTGGTTTTACCCCAGTCAAATGAGGATTATGATAAACGAAGTAAATTGTCTAAATGGAAGTATGTGGTAAAGAACCAGGCAAATGCTAGTTCTTTAAACTTGACACTTTAAAAAGGAAAATACAAACAACCCCAGGAAGGACTGGAGTCCCTGCAAAAACACTTACTGAAACACAGCAACAGCCCAGCTAGTCCAAATCTTAATGACTGACTGGCTGAGCCTTAACATTTGAAACCTTAAGATCTATCATCATCTATAATCTATAATATCACTTAGTCTGGCATGTAAACAAACCTGGTGTTTGCCGTGGCGACAGTGAGAGCAGTGACACGTCTCCTGAAACTACATCATTTACTCTTGAGATTAAAGTGCTTTCACAGATGTCACTAGAGTTTTCTCAGTAACTTACCTCTGATACTGGCGGGAGCAGAAATGAGCATCTTTGTTTATCTTGTCAGTGGGTCTGTCTCAGCACACAGAGTTCTGGTCTTTGGGGGTAAAGACTCAGTTCAGCTTTGAAAACTGCTCTTATTAATTCATTCCCTAGAATTCCTTATGAATATTGTATCTAAACAAAAAGTTGCAATTAATAAGGGTCTGTTAGGTCTCAAGTTCAGCTAGGCCCAGAGTCACATGTCTTATTTATTAACTGATTGCTGACATCCAGTATCAACAGCAGTGGAGAGGCAGGTGTTAATGTGTGAGTAGGGTGATTGTTCTGCGTGAGTAGGGTGGTTGCTCTGATAAATGGGTGCTTAGGAAGTTGGAGTCTCAGCCTGACTCAGAAAACTTTAGCTTGTTTTTACTATGAGAAAAAAAATTCATTTTTTTCAGTAATACTGAATAAACATCCCCTCTTTTAGCCTGTGTTTCATGCCTGTTGTGTGTGCTGAATATTACCAAGATCAGCCTGACATTGATCCTTTTCTCAAACAATTTATGATTTAATAAAGAAAATAGAATACATGCGCAGATAATTAAAATCTAAGGTAGAAATTATAAGTATTGCAAGAAAATTTCAAAGGGGATTACCAAAATAGAAAGCATTTCATTAAATGGAAATGTTTTCTTCTACAATGAATACTTGTACTGAAAGAAAACTTTTAATTTAGGGAGAAAGACGGTGCATGGAAACTTCTAATGCTTCTCCAGGGATCTCCTGCTTGCTTCAGGGTTTCCCATCTGTGTGGTTCTGATTCTCCTTGTGTCTAACATCCTAATTTGGCGTGGCCTTCCTTTCCTCATGCGTGGCGCGCCGCTAGCAGCCGTTATTGCAGGCCACATTCAGCAGCAACAGTGGAGCAGACTGCGGGGAGAGAGGTGTTTGCGGGAGATGCGGTGGAGAGCCGAGTCAAGACGGGGAGTCCGTCGGGCTTGTCAGCGCGAGGCTGTGCCCGCGGGTGGTCAGGTGTCAGGTCTTGGTGAACGGCCTCGGGGTGTCCATCAGGCCACAGCTTCTGTGGCTCCTGTTCCCCCAAAGTCCCCTTCGCAGCTCCCTCACACGCTTTCCCCGGCAATGTCTTGCTTACTCTTCCAAGGGAAATGACAGAAAGCAAAGGCTGGACTCCTTCCTTTGTACTCTGTCTGGAGGTTAAGGCCAAGCAGGGCAGGGCTCACTGCTCACGCGGTACAAGCTGCTCGGTCGGTTCTGTGATATGTGGTCTAGAAACCGTCCATTGGATGATGTTGCCAAGGTCTCATGCCTACAGCTCTGCACACCGCCGAGTCATTGGACCAAAGGCAATGCAGGCGAGGCGGTCGGCGGCGCTGTGGGCTTCTGCCTCTGGGCCATTGGCTCCGACACTGTAGGGGATTTAGAGGCCCAGGGCCACACCCTTCAGAGGCATGTCCACGCCACACGCGTCACCGAGGCCCCTCCACGCACTGCTCTCCACGCTTCCCGCTCTGCCCCTCTGGTAGTCTTGATTTGGGGGGGTTGTTAAGGACATTTTAGAGCAGCAGGCTCTTTGGGTCCTGAACCCAAGTGACGAGTGGTGAGACCAACTCCTGTAGTCAGGGAAGGGGAACAAACCTGTTCGGAGCCCGCTCCGCTCTCTCCACCCAGCCTCCGTGTCCAGAAGGCCCTCTCCCAAGCACAGCCAGCCTGCGGGCTCGGGGCGGCCAACTTACAAGCCCTTGGCAGCCACTGCACTGAATACTCTGTGCGGTTTGAGTAGCCAGAACCTACCGTTGTACGTAGTTTCCAGCAGCTATTGAGAGGTGATCTTTTCATCGTATATTTTAAATTAGTATATAATGAAAAGAAATGTTTTACATATAATTTTCATCTTTAAAAAATCACTTAAGGCCTATTTTCTTCACTTATCAGGGAAGGAAAAAGCAGGCATTGAGATATAAAAAACGATCATTTTCTCTACTCAATCTATATTGCCATGCATTAACCCAATTTTAGTTTGATACTTGCATCTGAATTAATATGGCTGTTTAACAACCATAGTCTTCATTTTCATAAAAATCAGTCATTCTCACATCGAGCTCATCGATTTTGTGTCAGTGATGAGTGTGACGTGCTGAGAGGGGCAGCGGGGGTGTAGACTCAGCTGCAGAGTCTGAGAAAAGGTGGGATCTCGAAGGGTTTTGGGGACCGGGTCCCAGGACACTCGCCCTTCTGACTGAAGTCTTGTCTTCGTGGGTGCACATGAGTTGCACCCGGCACTAAGCAAGCTCCTTCCTTCTTTCCCTTCCCCCAAGACTGGGCTCGGGCAGGGAGGGTGAAAACTGGGCAGGAAGTGAACAAATCCCACTTGGTACCTGAAGCGGCTTCTTCCTGATTTTCTCGATAAAGGATTTAACATTCACCATTCTCCAGTGTAAACTCTAAATATCTATCCTGACTTTCCCTGATTGTGGTGCTAATGAAAGCAAAGACCAGTCATCAAGGGTGAATTATTATTTTTTAAGGGTGAATTATTTAATACAATCATGTTTTAATAGCTGAGAAGAGACGCAAATAGTGGAGATGCCGGTGGCTAATGGATTTCCCTGGTAGGAGATAAAAGGCTGATTACACAGCAGAGCCAGTGAAGCCCAGTGCATTAATGACGATTTACAGGTCAGCTCACTTACAGGAGTGATTTAAACACACCATCTGTCTTCTAACTGTAGGTTGATAACTATGATTTCACAGACTGTTCACATCTCTTCATCAAGAATTGTTTCTTATTTGTCTTCCTGAGTCCTGTTACTTTGGCCCCATAATATTTTACTGACGGAAGCTCCAGATTCTTTTCAAATCATATAACTTCTAAATTGAGTGAATTGATAGGAGCCGACTCCTCTTCCACATAGCCTTTCTCTGGCCGGTGGAGAACTAAGTCCGAAAGCCCTCAGGCATCTTTGTGTGGGCTCACCTTTCCCCTGCCTCTGCCCCAGTACTCATCATGCAGCACCACCCTTGAGAGAAAATAGTCTTTCAGTTCATTTTCTTGGGGCTCAAATTGGGGCTCAAATCTGGAACCCCAATTGGGAAAGGCTGTACCAACCAATACTACTTACAAAGCCCCCCCTACCCTTTTTTGTCTCTTCCTCCCTTTCTTGCTTCTGCCTGCCCCCCGTCTTCCCCATCCATGCAGACATTTTTGAGCACCCAGTAGGCATGAGAGTGGCTTTTCAATGCGAACCCCAGCCCAGCAGCGTCAGCATTCCCCGGGACCATGAGAGAAGTGCCCATTCTCCCCATCTCCCTCCTTTCTCCCCAGGCTTCCCCATCCCCAGGTGAATCAGAAACTCTGAAGGGGGGGCCGAGCCCCCAGTGTTTGAGCAGGCCTCTACATGTCTCCATGTCTCAGTTTGGAAACGCTGCCCTGGATGTAGAAGGTGGACACTGCTGGGCACTGGCATATAAACATGAATGAGACCGGGTCCTTGACCTTCAGGAGCAGACAGTCTACTGGCAGAGACAGCTTTGTAAACAGGAACAACCAAGGATTCTGAGAGCCACAGTGGAAACCTAGAACCCCCCAAGGGGCTGGCCAGGTTGCATTTTGGAAGGAGGATTTGGAAAGAATTGCTTAAAAAAAAAAAAAAGAAGAATGATTCTTGAACTAATGAGTCTGAGACTAGAACTGTCCAGTGGGTTTTTTGGGAGGAGGAGGGGGCACTCCATGAAAGGGAACATGTGTGTACACGTGCTTGTAGTGATGGGTGAGCACAGACCTCAACTTCCAAAAAGCACCTTGTTATTGGGAGGTGGAGAAAGGTGGGGGCTTGTGTTTTGCCACTTTGAATCCCAGGGCCCGGACTCAGGAGGCACCAACATCTATTTGAATGACCCCAAAGGCCCTGCGTTCCCACATCGTAAACTTTCCCTGGATCATTTTTTCTCTGCATGATATTAAAACAAATAAATCTCATCGTGAGTTTTCTGCTTGAAACACCATATTCCTGCACGAAATTAGCCACAGACTGAGGGCAGCACGAGCTGCGCAGCGAAGCTCGGCCGGGCGCCTCGGAAGTGTTACCTTTCAGTGTGCCAAGGAGTTAGGAATGCCCGAGCTCCGGCCTGAAACCAGCTTAGCCTGGGCCGCAACTTGGTCTGCACGTGCAAATTGCTGATGCTTCTTATGCACACGGTGGTCCTTACAGTAGAAACCACAACAGGCTTCTCATTAAAATGTGAAGAACCAAAGGTCCCGAGCAGCGTATTTCCTTCGGCTTTAGTTAAAATCAACTCTGCATATGAGACGACTGGGCCTGGTTCTTTTCTAGTCATGTTCTCACATGCTCCCTATGCCAGATGCTCACTCTTCTTTCTTCTGGGTACCAGACCTACTTCCTAGCATCAGAAACTGCCGCCAGGGCACCTCCACACTGACCGCAGCGACAGGTCTGGTGGCCGACTCAAAGGGGAGGCTTGATGCCAGATTCGACCCCAGTCCCGAGGTTTCCTTTCTTTCAGAGGCACTTCCAAGGCAGCCATCCTGTGGGGCCTCCTCCCCCGCCGATCTGGCCTGGCTCCGCGTACCAGCTTGATTACGGCCCTGGCCAGCTTGCCAAGGCCTCTGATCTGACAAAGCCCGGGGAGGGCTGCTTCAACCTGTGTTCCTAATCAGGTGGATCAGAGACCACAGGCATGGAGAGGACAGAGGGCCTTGGAGCTTCTGGACCCCGCCCCTCGCCCAAAGGCCTTCCCGCCCGCTCCTGGGAAACGCAGCTTCCAAACATTGACCGTGGAAATGGTTTGGCAGGTGATGCGGGGAGAAATGAAAATATTCTTAACAGCCAAAGGGGCAGTGAGCTTTCCTTTACTTCTCTTATCCCCAAATTTAACCTTTTAGATGACCTCTGTCATAAAAAGTATTGCAAAAGTGAACTTAATAAATGAGGCCCCATTTTAACTTTTCTCTCTGGTCTGTCTTCGGGCTCACTGCTCTGCGGTGTCCTTGCTGGCTAAAGCAGAGCCTTCCCAGAGCCAGAGAACATTGTCTCGGGGAGATCTGCGCACAGGGCTGCTTCCCCGTGAGAGCACAGCCAGCCCACATCACAGTGCAGGCCTCAGAGGCGGGACTGCAAGTCACTTCTCTGGGTCTCAGTTTCCTCATCTTTAAAAGGAGGCTCTGGGACCAGCAATCTCTTCCAGGGTTAGGACTTTATCAATTTTAGGTCTTCCTTTCCGAAGTAGCACTGAGGACCTAAGGAGGGGAGTGGAGAGGAGGAGGGCCCGGAAGAGGCACAGGCCACCTTGCTCTCCACGGGCACACGCATGCACACGCGTGCACTCGCCACCCAGCACACACACGCAGCCGTGACTGGAGCCCTCCTTTTGGAGGTGCACTTTTAAATTAATGGCATCACTAGTGATAAGCAATGAAAAAATTAAAAGCTGTTTCGAGATAAAGTTTTGTGTCTTTCTTCCTTTAGAAGAAAAAGAGGGTATGATTTTAAATAAGAATTTGCCACTTCTTAACATCTCTGTTTTCGACTGACTTCATTTATTTATTCCGCTCAAGTTTATTCATCTGCAAACACATGCCCTGTGCTGGGGTCGGCCCTGGGCTTGCAGGGCTAACATGGCTTGATGTGGTTCTACAGTCAGACCTTTCAGATCACACGAAATGCTTTAATAATGTTGACCAAGAACAGGGACATGTGAGGTCACCCATGAGATTCCCGAGAGGCCGTCCACCTTTTCCTTGAAGGCGAGAACCCTGAATCCTACAGCGTGCCTCCAAATACTGTAAATGCACAGACAGGGTATTCAGACAGGGCATGTTTTTGAACTTTGGAACTTTGAAAACTTTGTTCTTTAAAGTTGGTCTTTCTAATCATCCAGTGCCTTGATTTCTCTGTAAAATATTAATTTCAATCTTGGCCCCAGGAGCGGCCTTAGAGTTAATATTTGTGCCTGGAAGATACTTGTTAACCACCCTGCTCGAGAACATAGTTGCTCTAACATAGAGTGTAATTGTTAATTCTCTTTTAATCAATGTATTGATTTAATTGTTATTTTAATGCCTTGGTTTTACATAGAAAGAAATATTTAATAGCCAAGTGACATCCAGTACCCCAGGAGTCCCATCTGGTCTTCACCCTTTTTGCTTTTTCTGCTTGACTTTCTTCATTTCTTCAGTGTATTTTGGTTGGAGAGGAAAAAGTTATACTCTACAATTTGTATAGACAAGACAGGCAAGCCAGTGGTCATGAGTGTTAAGTGAGTGTGGGTTGCTGGGGTGCTGGACAGACAGCCTTGGCATTTTGAGTGTGCTCAGACAGGGCAGAGGATGAGGGGCAGAATTTTGTAAAATACATCAGGGTAATTACACTTCTGGGAAAAGAGTTTGGTAAGCTAGTTCATACGGAACTCAGAAATCAGTGGGAACACTGATACCAACCACATTACTTCATCTGAGCCATTGGCTTCATTTATCTAAACATTTGATAATTGTATGACCCACAGTCATTACCACAGCATTTGTTATTCACAAAAATTATTTTCCTAAAGGTATTTCCAAGTAGGCAAATAGGAAGCTGAGGCCCGGTCTGCAGGGGAAAGGAAGATGTGAGTTTCAGGGGCCCAGTGAGAGAATTATTGATGGTTAGTGAAAACCTAGTTGCAAAATGAACTCATGAAAGAGTTCGCCCTTTATGGAACAAGCAATTGTTTGTCCAAAGAGGACTGAAAAGCCAAGGAGGTTTTGAGCATTAGGAAGATGATAGGAAGCAGCAGTTCTTGGTGGTTCAAGCTTATGTGAATGTGTGATACTATTCAGAGATATTACGACACTGTGCTGCAGGCATTCAAATCTCCTTGAAGCTGAGATTGCAATAAGAAAGCCACAACACAAGGAAGGAGAAAACTAGGAATTATTTATGTACACATTAAGTATCTTAGGTGTTCAGACATATAAATTTAGGAGAAGTATACTGAAATTTTTCAATTGAAAAATAATTTATGTTTCAGCAATTTGCCATTTGCTAGACTTTGTGCAAAAATGCATTTTAAAGGACATGAGGTTTATTTATTTTGAAGGAGTAAAAAAGTTATATGCTATTTTACTCACATAAATAATATTTTAATAAGAGAATAAAGAGGGATACTTTTTTTTTAGTATCTGTAAATAGGTAAAACAGAACTCATACAAACTTTGGTTATCGGTGAAACACCATGCCATATGATTACAGAGAGTATGAACACAGAATGACTTTATGATTCAAAAATATCTTTAATAATAAGCAATTTAAGTTTGTTGCAAAATGGTTATTTTCCCTCCATCTTAATCTCCCAATAAAAATGTATTAAGTTACTTAACTGTCTATTCTGTATGAAATTTAGAAAATTAAAGGTAACTTTACTTATTGTTTATATGTAGCTACCAAATTTTTGGTGCAGGGGAGGTAATTTGTTTATTTTTTTATTTACATCAGTATTTGATAATTGATTCAAAGTTATTCTAACGCCTTTATCTTCTTGTCTTACAGCTTGGTTCATCCTCTTCTGTGCCTTTTAGATCTATTTTTTCTCAGCTTTTTATGACTGTTGTGGTCCCCCTCATTATTGGACAGGTAAGGTCTCTAGTTCTCTCTACTCTGTTCTTTATAAATCAAACTGTGAGTGCTTATGTCATGTCAAGACAATGGAGAAAAAAGAGAGTCAGAAGGAAAGAGAGTTAAATGAGAATTATAAGTCTGTAACACGAGGCTTCATCAATCACAAATCCTCATCTATTTTTTTAATTAACACCAATCTGCCTTGCAGATAGCTGTGGAGAGACACCTGCAAAGAATCTTGATTTTTTTCAATTTATTATCCCTTCCTCATGGCTATGACACCAGCTCAAAAACATCTAGTAAATCTTACTGTATTCTGTAATTTCCAATATGGTCTCAGCAGTTAGAATCATTTTGGGGAATAAACCTCTGACTTTGGCTGAATTCTTTGTAAACTCCTTGGACAGAGGCGATCATCATTTGAGGGTGGAATTGATAAAATAAACATTTCACTCTATTGGCTTTTAAAATTGAACCCTAGAAAGTTTCCCTTATCATTCTTATTGAATTGGACTAATAAACAAAAGACTTGTGTTTAACTTCTTATAATAAGTTATAAGCATATAATAATATTTAATTATATTTAAAGAAAACTGTTATATAAATTAGATCTTATTTCCTGTCCGTGATGATATATGTTCACAAAATATTAGCAAAGAAATGAAACACTTTATGAAAATACATGGATTCAGTGGAATAGAGACTAAAAGTAGAAGAAACACTCTAAAGCTATCTCCAAGAAAAATGCATTTTAAAATGCCTACTTAATATAAAAAATTATCCATCATATATCTGACTCAAAACTCAATTTATTAATGTAAACACAGAGTAGAAAGGAAAAGCAAGAAAATATCCTAGGGAAAAAGTGAAGAAAACTGAAATGATGGTTCTGCTTCTCGGCTGTCTCAGTGTTAGACATTGTTCGCCTGAGACCTGTTACTTCTCCAGGTTTCCAGTCTGGAAGTCATGGTAATCGGTGTGTGACTCAGCTCCTCAGAAGTACAGGGATTCAGATTTAAATTTCCCATTAACCTTGTCTGGTGCTTAGTTTAAAATGAAGAAAATCAAAGTGCAGAAGATGAGGCTATAAAATAAAGGCTTTCTGTGGAAGATTTTTTCCCCTTTCACACGTCATAGAGAAAACTAATCAAGTTCATAAAGATTGGTCACTTGAGTTTGAATGTCTGAGTGCCTCTGGGCCAACTGCAAATGACCTACTGTGGACTCTGCAGAAAGGGGGCCTGGCTCACCTACAAATGCCTTTCCCCACCGCGTCTTGACTTTTCTGCCCCAGGAGAGAATTCTGTATCAGGTTGTGTTGATCTGTCTCTAGCAAAGTCTCATTTCTTATAGGCTGTTAGACATTTCTATAAGACAACGCCTTTAAAGAATTCAAAAATGACGTGGATTCTTCACAAATGGAGAATGATTGTAGCAAAAGGAACTAGCTGAGCTAAGAGAAGGTGAGGTTTCCTTGAGGTACATCAACACAACTTTACCCAATAGTTTATAAAACATTTTAACACTTTTCTGTCTGTAGCGTGCAAAAGCAGCTTTGTGAATTTAATTTTAGAGTATGATGGAAAAGCTCTGTGGAGCCTGGCAAGATAGAAAATGGATTACTTAGAAAATACAGACAAATATCACTAAAGGTCTGAAAACAGGGAAAGGCAATTTGCTTTTCCCCTGGGGTTATGTTACACTCATGGGTTGGTCCCGTTCCCAGCTTCCTAGCTGTGTTCTTTGTGGAGATTAAGTATCCAGCATTAACGCACTGATGTGTTTAGAAGAAAGGCATGAGGGCTAGAAGAACCCAGACCTGGGAGCCCCCATTTCCTGCCATATTGTCAGCATCCTATACTATGAGGCTTTGTTATGAATAAAGAGGTTATTTTGGTCAACTGAGTTAAAAAATTGTAGCTTGTAAGTTGATTGAAAATGAGAGATTTGTCTTGGTGTTTAAGATGGCTTTCGCTTTTGAACTGCACCTCGCTTATATTTACTTGTTTACTTTGTCAGAGGTGCGCAATGGTGGTAGAAGAGAAGACACTTTTACTTTTGGAATTAGGGTCACATATTCTCTGGCCTATTGCAGAGAAAGAGGACTTTTGTGTTTTTAGCCATTGTATATTCAAACAGGATGGGAGGAGAGCATCAATTTCAATAACTCTGTAATTCCCACTTATTTCCTAAAGGAATTGAGTTGGATTAAATTTGGACAACTACCAGGTTTATACCACAAAATACAGTGCATTCTGAGATGAACTTTTAAATGAACTCCTCTGTAGCCTTCTAATAAGCAGCTACCCCATGGTGACACATCTGAACATGGGGCCGCCTGGGTACTTGGGTGCTATCACCCCAAACTGTGTCCAAATATATCAGCCCATAATACTGTGTGACAGATGCTCTGGTTTCGCTTTATGCCACTATCGTGTAACTTTAAAGAAAGAAATGAACACTAGATAGATTACTGTGGTTTGGAGTTATTTCTGTAAGTAAATCTAGCTATAACATCAATTACATCTACTTATTTAGGAAATATATATATACATACATACATGTATGTATATATGTGTGTGTGTGTGGCAATACATAAACACTCTTTCCCCTTCACTCCCACCCTACTTAACCTTCAAGGTTTTGTGAAGTCCTTGCCTTCTGCTAACTGGTGAGCTCTCTGCCAGGACTCCCTTTATTAACACCCTTACTTTACTTAGTGAGTTTTTGAGAATGGACGAAATTAATCCAACAGCCATTTGTCCAGAGATTCTCTTGAGAGTCGTTTGTTTTGTGCCTGTGTGTCTGCAAAGAGAGGCCCCACTGCGAATGAAGCTTTGTAGTGACAGAGCAGAAGATGACAGAACCCCATCAGCCTTGTCAGGAGAAGTTCCCTGACCTCATTACTGCTAATGGCTCATGGTAATTCAGCATGTTGTGAAATCTCATGTCCAATTATGCCGGATAATGAGTGACTCAAAACTTAATATGTCTCAACTATAGTCCTTAATGTGGGACTTGTTCAGCTTCTTTTAAAAGTAAAAGATTTTAAATAGAGTGGTTCACTTTTATATTCAAATGAAAGTTATCACCAAAACTCAGACTGTCCTGATTTTAAATATCTGCTCTGATTTTGAAATAAGAGAAGATTGCTATACAACTTTATGTTCACTGATCCTTTTGTCGGAAAGTTAGAACAAGTTTATTCATTTTTAAATGTTAATTCTAGAATTCTAAAAGCATGCAAATGACATTTGTCTTTGGATTCACAAGAACGCTAGATATTCAGAGTTTGAATTATTTAAACTCCCACAACACATGCACTTTTGCTTTTCAAGCATGAGTTATAATTTAATTAAAAACTTCTGGTGCATTGCTAGCATGTTAAATATTAATATGTTCCATGGATCACTTTCGATTATCTGCTGTCTCGAAATTCTTGAAGATGTCAGATTTTTAAGATTCCCAAAGTTGCACTTGGAATTGTCCGTTGAGACAAAGGGGATTGTGATAATTATACACATCCATTAGGATCAGCAGAGGCGATAAACTTGGGGGAGGCTTACTGGGTATGTCTCAGTGACAGCTAGCAAGGCACATTTGGCATGATTAAGGGTGGATTTGAATGCGGTTGAAAACACACTCTCATTATGGACACCAGTGGAAGATACACTACAAATGTGGAATCCCCAGAAGAAGAGCAGTGTGGCAGGGAAGCTTTGAAATCCTCTGTGGCCATCGTCCAAATTATTCTCTTCCTTTATGTCTTTCTGCTGTCAGAATCACTTTGTGCTGCTGCATTTGACTCCCTGCTTCTCTGAAAAGAGGCAACCTGTTGATCTCTGTATTTCAGATTGTCCGAAGATACATCAAGGATTGGCTTGAAAGAAAGAAACCTCCTTTCGGTGCTGTGAGCAGCAGTGTGCTCCTCATGATCATCTACACCACGTTCTGTGACACATTCTCCAACCCGAACATTGACCTGGATAAATTCAGCCTTCTCCTCATACTGTTCATAAGTAAGTTGGAAGGTGGGACGGTCTTCCTGCTCCCCGGGTCTCCCCAATAGCAAAGTGTAGCAGTTTGTGTTTTCACAATTCATTTTGAATGTTAATTTGTTTAGAAAAGAATGCTTATTTCCATGTTGTCTATACCCAGTAACTTTCTCACCTGTTTCTATTAGTTGTGCACTTATGATTTAATCTCTTTTGTTTTGTTTGATTTATAACAGTTGATGGATGCCAGTTGAAAAATCCGTCAAATTCAAAAATCAGATGGAATATTTTTCCCCCAAGTTATTGTACTTTAAACTAATCTCACCTTTTACTTTGAATTAAAATTAGGATTTCATTATATGATACTATTAAGTTCTAAGTATAATAATTGCTTGCAGCCATTCAAATGTGAATCTTTACATCATCCTTCATATTAGAATATTTCCAAAGTGATATGATTTTAAGAAGCAGCAGACTGAAAAATGCACACAACTGCTAAGACTTTTTGTTATTATCCCGTCATGCCAAAGACAACTTTTGGTAATTACAGTATCAAAGACTCTTTATTAAAATCAAGATGAGTTCTTCCAAAATATATATTGCCCGTTACCACATTTGTGCTATTTGCTCTACTCACGGTATAAACCAGCTCTTTCTAAATTGAACAAGTTAAATAACCAAATATTAAATGAAAGGGTTTTAGATTTGCCCTGAGTCGTGGCTATTATAGAGTCCATCAGGATCTCTTCAACAGGCTGAGTTCCACTCATTTCAATGAGTCTGTCAGCTTGAGAATGTGTGGTTAGTTGGTTGATTTGTTTGTTTATTCTTCCATTTGCTGTCCCATAAGTTTCAGCTGAAACTAAGCATGCAAGTAAATATGCTCCAGAGTCTGCTTCAACGGTGCTAATTTAGATTCCATCTTTTTTTTCTTCAGTATTTTCTATTCAGCTGAGTTTTATGCTTTTAACCTTCATCTTTTCAACAAGGTAAGTGATTTGGCATCTCGTGCTGTTAGTTTCTAACTGAGGCTCACGCTCTTTCCTTGGCTTCTGTGCCACTGTCCTGTCCCAGTCTTCTCCTGTCTTCCTGACCCTCCACCACCCTCCCGCCGCCCCGGAAGGTGTAGCTGTCACCAAAGGGTCTGTCCTTGGCTCATCATGTCCTTGTTCACATCATGGGTTAAGTGTCCTCCTCCATTCTGATGATTTGAGCTTCCTGCTGGTGACAGGCAAGTCTAGCCCCTCCCACCCAGTGTGTCCTCACTGACTGGTGATGCCATTTTGATCGCGTCACCTGTCGCAACAAGACCTCAGACTCAAAACATTCAATGTGGAATTAATCTTGCCCCCGAAAAACTTCTTTCTCTTTCTCATTTCATTTTTTATTTATAATGGAACCATCATCCAGAGAGTTGCTGAGACTGGAATCCTTCACATCATTGCTTCCAGAACTCTTGAAACGACCCCTGAAATACGTCTTGTGCTCCCAAAGCCACTTCCCTAATTTAGGCTCCTGTTGCCTCTTGCCTGGACTATGGCCACAGATATCTTCCTTTCCAGGCCCAACTTTTCTTATGCCTTTTGTACTCCTTCCAAAACCTTAAGTTGCCAATAATAGCTCTCTTGTTCAGCAGTCTTCAGTATCGAGCGCCTGCAGAACGAAACTCCTTTCGGGGCTGAAGCACAAGGCCTCTCATCTCTTTTCCAATCTCATGAGCCGTCACAAGCATTTGTGCTGTCTAGGCTTTATGGCAAGGTAAAACCTTTGCTATTCCCTAAAAGTACTTCATACTTACCTGGGCCATTCCCGCATCTAAATTGGACTGCTTGTCCTAGTTTAGACTCACCTGTAGTGCTCTTTCTTCTACCAGTTTTATACTTTCGAGTGTTGTTACTTGAGCCCTTAGTGTGAGAAATTTACCATGGTGAATGGCACAGATGAGACATGATGCCAATCCTGCGTGAGAGTCCAAGCTAGATAAGTACCGTGACACCCATGTCCTAACCGAGTCATATAGTAACCAAGCCTGTCGCCAGTTAAAGAAGAAAGTGCCTCCAAAGATAGTGCCAGGTCAGGCTTCATGGAAAAGATGGGTTTTGACTTGAGTATTAAAGAATAACTATTAATGCAGCAAACAGAGACTCAGAGAGGAGGGTCTCAGTAAGAGAAGAAACAATAATATAAAGTGTACACGTACACACACACACACACAGACACGCACGCACACTAGACATGGTGGCCAATAGGACTAGAGGCCTCTTGATAATAATAGTAGTAACTGGGCCCTTAGGCTTAGGCCAGCATACCAGGCCTTGAACACCAGAGGATGGCAGTGTGACCTGCCACAGGGAGAAGGCCTGGCTGGTCCTGAGGCCTAAATCAGTGTCAGCGGGCAGACTGTCCAGCCTCACAATAGGCTCTTGGCTCTTGGGGCCCCTGGTATCGCACGAGGCTGATTGTAACCCATCTATAAAAATGTATTGATCAGTGTCATTTGATGCATTTTCCCAAGCTCGTTGTTGTGATTTCTGAGGTAGGGGTAAAGCCTGGAGCCGTTACGTCCCAGAGAAGGTGTGCCCTAATTGAGAAGGTCTGTGAGGAGGAGCTATTTTAAAGTTCCTTTGGTAAGTGGCGTGTTGTGTCGCCTGAGACGCCACGTGTGACTTTCCCTGCCTGTGTGTCTTCTGGCCCTTGTGGCAGAGTCCTCCTCAGGTAGCTCCTTCTTTCAGACGTGGTGGGACACAGATGTCCTGTCACACAACAGCCTCTCCTGGGCTTGCTGAGGGACAGGGGAGGGAGGAGGTGGGAAGGTTAGGGGGGTTGAATTGAAATTGAGAATTTTCAGTTTGTAGTGGGTTGACCTTCACCAGGCCTTGTGGTTTCAAGACCTTCTATTCTGCCTCATTCTTCCTTCACTGAAGTTCTGTCCTGTGTTCAACTTGCTTGGCCCATGGTCTTTGACAAACAGCAGAACACGCAGAAGCCCTAATCCTGCTCAGGGCAGTGGTCGTGTGGGCCCCAAATATTCCATTAAATTTTGGGGAATTTTCAACTGGTCGAGTTTAGCTGGTTTTCATGTGCAAGGTCCCATAATGCTTGAGGACTTTATTGACAGAATGAAAGATGCCAGCATTTATTGGCCCCTACCCTGTGCCAGTCACTGGCTAAGGACCCTACATGTTATTTTGTATAAATCTGACAGCAAAGACCATGAGACTATGGAGTCTTATTGCTGTTTTGCAGAGGAGGACTCCCATGGGGGTGTTGAGTAAATTACCTGAAATCAGATTTTAGTAATTTTAGCGACTTCCCCAAAATCAGACAGCAGCTAGTACACGTGGAATTGAAATCCATTTCCATTTGACATTTCCAAAAGCATTTGCCCCGCTTTTTTGCACTGCACTAAACTAGTTCAATTACTTTAAAAATTCATATTGGTTTTAGTTAGGGAATTTGTGTAACGTGTCTAATTGGTTGGATTTCTTAAATTCATAAACACATAAATTAGTCAGTGACACACCAAGTTCACACGAAGACTCATTGATTTATACTCTGTTGGGTTTCATTTGCCCTCCTACGTTATGTCTCTCCCTACTTAGAATGAGTGAAATTGGTCTGTGAGGGTGTTTTCTTCTTTACGTTTTTCATATTGGATTCAGTAAATCGAAAACCAATCCAGGTATCATGAGATAAAAATCAGCCTGACGTCCATCTGTCTTTTTCTGCACAACCCACCACCGACCTCTGTCAATGGAAGTTTAATAAATCAGGAGTTACCCAGCTAGAAAGTCCAACCTTCCTAAGCATTCCTTTGCCTGGTTGACATTCTTAGATTTCGTGACCATGTATCTTCTACTATGAGCATTTGAAATACATTTGAGAGCTCTTCTGGATTTTCCTCTATCTGTGTACACAACAATAGCAGGGTTAAAAGTCCCAAGTGAGGAGTTAGACTAGAATTTCAATCCGTTGTAATGACTTTGTAACTTTTGTCAGTGTCCACATTTATAAAATGGAGATAGAAGATGTGCCTATCTCACAGTGCCAAACAGTCCCACATAAAGTCCTTAGTTAAAACCTAGCATGCAGTGATAAGCACTGCTGAATGGAGCTACTGTAGAATGTTTATTAAAGCAAAAGAATTTGTATTATTTCCAAAACTAATGATGGAGGAGTAGGAATTAGCATTTCTAGCTTCATAATATATTCTCATTTGACATTTTTCTGTCACAGCTGCTAAGAAATGAGAGTTGATTGATCACGCCAAGGGCTTTAGTGCCCTAAACTCTCTGTGGCTTTGGGAAGCTGCCAAAGTTAAAACGAAAGGTTGAAAAAGCTTAGAAAAAGAAAACAGTAATTGGAAACTTCTTAAAATATATATCAAAGTTTGAGAGACTGATAACTAGAGTAATACATCTAGAGTGCCACTAAAGCGATAAAAGGAAGGGAACAAATATTCAAATATTTGTGTAGGCGTTTCAGTCTCGTCAGCGAATTTCAGGAAGGTGTCTCAGTGGGTCTCTCACCCCTCACGTGGGGAGGGCAGGAGGGCTGCGTGAAGCGGGAGAGGAAGGGAGGGAGGGAAGAGAGGCGTTTTTGGTGTTATTGCTCAGTCTCCTTCACCATTTTGAAGTGAGGCAACCGAGTCCCAGAGCTCTGGCCTCTTGTCTGGGGCCACAGCTAATGACAGACAAGATCTCCTAAAACGAGTGAAGACAAAACACGGGTAGCGAGGTTAGCCAAGGAGAATAGTTCACATGAAGTTTCCTCCTCCCCAAACAGCGGGCTCAGAGCCATCTCAGAGGACCTTTTCTGCTCCGCATTCTGTGATTGTAGTAAAACCCTCTGACATGAGCCCCTTTGTGGGTACTGCCAAAGAAGGCAGAGTAAATATCGTGTGGCAAATGCGGATTGAAAGCTTTGCAGGAGAGACTAAAAAGGCCAGTCGGGAAGAAAAGGCAGTAAACATCTCAAGGGAAGCCAAAGTGATCAAAAGAATTATAAAAACAAAAGAAAAAGAAAATCAATATTAAAAAGAGATAAGGTAGAGTTAGAAAATAAATAGTAATGTGATTCCTGTCAAGATTGGGAGCAGATGCAATAGAGATGTTTGCCACTGAAGAGAAATGTCCTCATTGCCTCTCACAGGCAACGCTTCCTCTCAGAGTTACTGTCGCAACTTTCCACCAAGGAGCCACCCTGCACTGAGTGCGGCTGAGGGGGGTTAGCCACCACCACAGTTGCTCCCGGCCCCTAAATTGTGGGGTGGTTTTTGGGGTTTGGGGCACTGGAAAGCGCACCATGGTGTTCAGTGCTGCGTTGAACCTCCTCGTCCTCCTGACGGAAGCGTCTGTGAGCGCCGCCCGGTAGATGTTCCCTGAGATCTGCAACGCGGAGCAACTGCTGCCACGCGGGCGGAGCACAGGTCAGCCCTGCTTGGGCGGAACATTGTTTTTAACCGTTTACATTCCATTTTCATGTCCCAAACCTTCCTTCCCGGGGCAGACGCTGTGTCATAGGATACGGGGCCCTGGTGCCTGTGGCCTCCTCCTCCGTCTCCAGACCTGAGACAGGAAGAAGCACTTTGCAAATGTCCTCTTTGGCCACCCAGTGGATGCCGCCTGAGCAGAGGCAGCCCACGCGGGGTCTAGTCTGAGCCTTCTCAGTCAGAGGAATTTGACATTTTGGAAACGTGCTGTAATCTTGGGAAGAGCAAGAGAACAAGCAGAGCTCACCACAGAGAAGTGTGTTGCCAGACTCTCTTGGAAGACCTCAAAGTGCATAAATCCAGATGCAGCAACAGTTGGTTATAAACAAGGGCAGAAAAAGGCTCAAAGGGGCTTTTTTACTAGCACCACGAGCATTGCTGGAGAACGAGCCCAAACTGGGCCTGTTCTCACATTCATTCCTGTAGACGTGCTTTATTCTTTGTGAGTTGACTGGATCCTATTTTCCTCAATCTGCCCATTTTAAGCTTTTCTGATTTCTTAGGTTCTTAGGCCTCAGTATTTCCTCATACTCTGTGGTGAGGGAAGTGCCTTCTACTTTACAACGAAGCCAGCTCCGACATAAGTTACCCCCGGTTTCCCATTCCCTGTGGAAAAAGTATCTATATTTTTGACTCACCTTGTCTTCTTTGCTTCCTGAACAGACTGTAGAAAACTCAGTCCCTTCAGACTAACCAACATAGTCTCGTCTTCTCTGGGTCCTTGTGGCCCTGATTTCACTAGTTAATTCTAGTTACTGCATATTTGCTTCCTCTGTACACACATTGTCTAAGTTTCCCATGAGTTTTTTTTCTTCTTTTCACTAGATTTCTTGAAAACACAGACCCCTCCCACGCTACAAATTCAACACCCTTAAGTATCAACTTCTGGACCTTCCTGCCAGACCCCAGAAGGCCTCTTCCCCATTCTCTATTATGATTAATGCCCCAATGCTCCTCTCGGGCCTCTGCTCACAGTTCCTCATTTCTCTTTAATCCTTCCACTTCTCTCAAAGCGACAATAACAATAAAAGTATCGATGCACAAACATCAAACACTTGCCAGGTGACAAATTCTTAGCAAACTTTGGCATTTATCCTCACAAAGACCTAAGAGGCAGGTAGTTTCATTTTATATATAAGCGAAAGGATGGTGTGGATTTAAATCCAGGTGTGTTTGACCTCAAAGTCTGTGCTCTTAAGCTCTTGGGAGCATGTATTTCAGGGGTTAACAGCTGGCAAGTTCTTTTATTTCTATCTTCATGTCTCCTGCCACCATTTGCTCCCCCACTGAGATTCTTCAGGCCTTGGAGCTTTGCGCTTCCTGCCCAGCCTCAGCAGCGCTAGTCTTGTGCCAGGCTGTGCCGTTCCACCTCCTTAAGATCGGTTCTGACCTGTCAGTCCACCCTCCCATGTCCTTCTGTGGCTCTCGTCACCGCATCTTATCAAGTCCATGTTCCTGGTGTCAAGCCACTGTCCCCACGCACAAGACAGCCTGAAGAACCTGCTCGTTGCCCACTGCCCCCACCCCAAGTCCCTTACTCCACCTTCGCATCCCTTGGCTAAAAGACACATCTTTACGTGCCCAATCTGTTCTTCAAAGCCCAGCTCAATGGCTGTTTCCTCCAAGAAGGTTCCTGTGTGCTCCGTCATCCCCGCCTGACAAGCTGAAGGTTATCCTTCTCTTGGCTGCTGGGCCTGCTCTCGCTCTCTCTGGCTGTCACTCTCTCTGGCTCTTTCTCTTACCCCCTTCGGAGAGTATATATCTGTACCCCTTTGACGCGTGCATTTACAGAAGTTTGCATAGCCCCTTCCACGCTGGGCCTACATGATGAATAAGGGGACAAAGTCAGCATGTAGTGCGCTGTTGAGAAAAGAACCACAATCTCACCATAAAAATATGAGAGTAAAGTGTGGAAGGAGTGAGGCCACCTCTCATGTGATGCCTATCTGCAGAGACCCCTCAGCTGAGGTGGATCACCAAAATTCAGTTTGGAAGTTATCCAAACGGGCAGGAGGACTGGCTAGGGAGCACCAAAGGGCAATTTAAGTATCCTCTTAATATGTGTACTGGGTGAGAGGGCTCTTCTTCCTCCCATGAGCATATAAAAGAGAGACCTGGATCTGGGATCTTTCTAGGGAAGATTTTAACCCAATGAAGGATGAGACTTATAAAGTTGCATGGGAAGAGTGGGACACTCCCTTTCTCTAGAGACCCTTAAAAATTGCATCGATTGTTACATCTGCAACTGCATCCATGAAATCAGGTCCTAGAGAATTTTTCCATTTGCTACTCTCGTCTAAATTCAGGGCAGGAAAGTAATAGATTCACTTTTATCTTCAAGCCCTGCTTCTGCAGGAAGGAATAGTTTTAAACGTATCAAGATGTGAGAATAATAATTATAGTTTTAGCCTTTTGTGCTCTTAATTCTCTAAATATTTATAATGTAAAATAGGAAACTTAAATTTACATTTATCAGTACTGATCTCCATAACATTTAATGGATTTTGACTAAATGGGATTTTTTTTTTTTATATTTTACATATTCTATAACAATAAAGCATAGCAGTTAAGAACACAGGCCCAGAAACCAGGCTTGATTTAAATCCTGGCTCTGTCACTTACTGGCAAAGGGGGCCTGGGGGCCTCAGTTTCCTCATCTGTGAATAGGGACATGAATCACCTGCCTTACAGGGCAGTTGGCTTTACAGGCAAGGCCTTCCAAGAGTACCTGACACACGATAACTGCTCAGCAAGTGATACTGTGTTACTTTCACTAAGACCTATGATGTTAAATCTTTGTTCATAACATATGTTTCTCAAAAGTGTGTGTTTTCTGCCAAAAGACAGATGTATTGCTCCTTGAAGGAAACGTGTTGGTTCTTTCAAGCCACGGGTTAATATCAACCTATGATCAAGTGACTTAGCTAAAAGGGAATCTTGCTGCGTGATTTTCACAAAGTCCGGCATCCAAGGCTGATTATGTGCGATCTAGGCGACCTCTATCACTTGCCTTTAAAACTATCTCCTTTTCATGGATAAGTGACTCAGAGAAGGATTCAGAAAATTCTAAAGAAGAAATTAAGACATTTAGGTACATTTGGATATAGAATTACTGTCTCTGTCACCAGGATTGATCAAAAGGCTTTTAATATGAAGGTACGTACTGATTTGAGTTAGGATGTATTAAAGAGGCTTTTGATAAAAGTTTTTGTAAAAACACTTTTTTTTGCCCCTAGGAATAATTCAGGTTTCACCCCAGCAGATACCGTGGCCATCATGTTCTGTTCTACACACAAATCCCTCACCTTGGGTAAGTGATTCAGAGTCAAAAACCAATTGAGTGCCATGCTCAGCTAGTTACATCTTATTACTTTGAAATTCGAGTCACTCTTCAAATGAAAGGGAACTGCATATTGTCTACTCTGTGAAGTAAAGGACAATAGCAAAGCGAGGGTGCTTTGGAATGCCGTTATTTCATTGAACTAATTTCTGAGGACCTACATTTAGTGGCCTAGGATTTAGTTTAATCTGTATCATGGTATAGTTTCTCGTGAGAATCTGTCCACGTTGGGTGTTAGCCTTTGGGGTCAAAAAGGAGGCAGGGGCAGTAGAAGAGGTCGGTGTGGGCGCTGCGTCTGAAAGAGGAATCAGCAAACACTTGGCTTTGGAAGACTCTCGAGTTGCCCCTGGGGAAATGCCCAGAGTCGGGGGTCACACGAGCCCGCATCCTGGGAGCGGATGCTGAGCTGTGCTGACTGCACCCCGGGTTTCTGCAGCGGCCTTCAGGCCTACCCGCCCCCAGGGGTGCTGTTGTCGGGAACAGCAAAGTGGGTGTTTCTGTTTCTCCACGACGCGCTGAGCTGGCGTGAGCGCTGCCCGAGACCACTGGCTTCCTTTCCTGTCAGAAGGATGTGTGCCCAGCCGCTCTTTCTTTGTCTAATCCCAAAGCCATATTCTTCTGTTTTTGATGTTTTGTGAATGCTAGTAGTTGTTTTGCTAAAAAGGGTTGGGTTGCCTTGGATTTTTGTTTGCCTTCGTCGTGGTCTCCCCTGAAATAGCTGCTTAGATCTTCAGCAGGAGCCTGGCGTAAGCGTCGTAAGTAGCCGTCGGGTAGGAGCCTGGCGTAAGCGTCGTAAGTAGCCGTCGGGTGTGAGTCTGAACACGACAGTCGCGGACCTGCACCCCCTGACGCAGGAGCGCCGCCCACGGCTGGTCCTTGGCTCTCGGAGAGGGCATTTTACTCCAGCTCGGCTGTTTCCTCACGGCTTGACCACACCTGCCACCCCCTGCAGTCTCCCAGGAAGCATTTAGGAGAATGGCCTCTGCCGCTTCTCTTGTCCCAGGGAGGGCCAAGGACCGCCTTTGTCCCAGAAGCGGCTTCTTTCCGCTAGCGGCAAGGTCTTTGAGTCCGATTGCCGGATCGGCTTGTCCGGCCCCTTAAAGCCCCTGGGTCAGCTTTTGCACAAGGCCTGGTGCTTGGTTGCCTCTCGGTGACCTGACATCTCTGGTACCGGGGGTGAGCCGGGACCCGATGTTATCCGCAGGGAAATGAAAGAACATCACACTGAAGACTTCATATTCCAGCGAGCTGGGGGACATTTCAGATTACAGCATTCAGTTACACTCTCTCCTCCCCCACACAAAGATGAAATATAAAAGCTTGTGATATCTCTGTTTGACCTCTGTATTTATCCCTTTTGCAATCACTGTCGTAAGTATTCTTCTAGTAACTCTACACGCATACATACACATGTGACCCCTCAGATGGGCTCCGTTAAGTGAGCCTTATGCTATACTAGTCAGCATTACATCTAGTCTTCGTATTTAAGAATAAATTGTCACAGACCAAGTGTTATCCATGTAGCTAATGAACCAAAGATGAAAACTCTTGCTTGAGAGGCCTTCTAAATAGTCTCTTAGACATACACTTGCAATTTATTTTATTGTTCTTGCTTTTGCCCTGTCTCAGTCTCTTCGTGGACTTGTATCTACACACACGCTGAATTTGATTCATTGCTTTTATTAGTGCATTTGCCATTGATTGATTAGTTCTCTGTATTAGTACTTTTTCTATTGATTGATTGCAGATGAAGTGACTATTTGACCTTTAATTATGAGGCTTCCTATTGAAAATGACATTGAGCTATGGCCTCACATAATCCATCTGGAAAGCCTGACGTGACACCATTCCCTGGAGTTCGTTCAGGAAGAAAGGGGAGGCTGAAGGAAGTGCAGGCTTTCATGTGCTCCATCTAAAACAACACTGCAGGGCTCGCTTGCCACTGTCCTAGAGTTTCAACTCGGGGCGGGAGGTAATTTTATATTTTGTCAAGACAGCATCCCAGGCTGTGGGTTGCCATAAAAGCCACAAACTCTCCCGAGTTATTCTCCAGTTAGATGCTGGTATTTGTAGAGTAACAAGAAGGCATTTCACAGCACAGGGCTTGAAGGCAGCTTGGACCCTGGTTAACAGAGGCTCAGTGCTCCGTCGGTAGAGTTTGTCTAGGAGGAAGTTCGACCCACGACCCTGTGCAGTTAGCATCCTATTCTTCGGCTTTTTATCTTTTTCTCTTGGGTAGTCAAATTACTTTGCTTATCTAGAGTTCTAGTAGAGCTAGAAAACTTTTTCACTGTTCCTAGAAAGCAAATGCTTCAGGATGTGTGAGACCCTTGAGTATATGTTTACATTAGTTTTTACTGTCTTAAAGTAGCAAAATGAAAGCGCTACTCTCAGAGCACATCAGCGGGCTCTGGCAGTCAGTCGTGAGATTTCCAGTTATCTCTTCTTTCGGAAAGCACTTCTGAGGGGAAAGAACACTGTGGCAGTGTTAAACAGACTGTCACGATCGACGCTTTCTGAAAACCCCCAGTGAGCCTTTCCATGTTGTCCCCCGGACCCCTGAGTATAAAGGCGCGCGAGGGCCGCTCTACCTCACAGGCCTCGGTTGAAGTTACACAGCTGAGCTGAGCTGAGAAACAGCACTGAGCGAGTGCACAGCTTCTAGGCAGACCGAGGAGCCCAGAAAGAACCCATTCCTGGAACCAAGCTGGTTTCAAGCTCCAGGCCTCTTGTCAAAAGCTGAAACAATCACTTGATAAAGAGCCTCAGTTTCCTCAGCTGTGACATGAGAAAACGGATAAGATGGTGCTTGACATTTCTTTCCGTTTTAGGTTTCTATGAGTCTGTGCACAGTGACTGTTCTGTAAGAGAACAAGTTTCCCTGCCATGTGAGAAAGGAAAGGGTTCTTGAAAAGCACGTTATGTCAATAATATTTCAATGCTACAGGAAAGGAACGATGGCCATGGCCGCTTCCTAAAGGGGTTAAAAGATCTTCATACTCCCCAGAGGATTTCATAGGAGAAGAAAAATCAGAAAAGGGATCTTGTTCTCAATTTTACTTGGGAGCGCTTCAAGAATGTCAAAGGATCACCTGGGACGTGGGCAGAAAAGATCATTTAATAACATCTGGGTTGTTTTCTCAAGTGGGAAGAGAATTGAAATACGAAAGTTTGTATTTCTGTTTTTCTTCTCCCCTTAAGTTTATTTGTGATTCTGTTTGGCACGTAAGAAGTATTATCTTAATAAAACTACCATACAACTCGGAAGCAATTGGGAATTAAGTGCTTTTTTAAAGCACTCAACCCATTAAGTCATGTTACCTGAGCAACCTTGAATATTAGCAAGTCAGCAGCTATTATTTTAATAGAAAGAAAAGCAAAAGGAAAAAAATTAAAACATGTCCCAGATCATATAACTGAGATTCAACTCCAGACCACCTAACTTCCAGAACTGCATTGGATAATAGGACGAAAAAGCACCTCAAAGCCAAAAAGAACTGCATGTGTGTATTCCAGGTTGTAAATATGCAATCTCAGCATGGGTTTGAATTGTTAAAAGACAACATTATGTCTGATTATATTGCTGGTTATAAAACAGTCAAAATACTTACTATCTGCAACTCTTCCCGTCCATGTTGATTTTCGTGCTCTGCTTCTGTTTTCTTTATTAACCAGAGTTACATTCTGAGTTTTGACAGCCAGCCCTTACCTTTTATGAGGCAGCACAGCCTGCTCTCAAGCAAACCGAGAGCCCCAGTCTTTTTGAGAGTAAGCTACTAAAGCGGAAATGGAAACCCACGGTAAAGAAAAAATAGAAGTTTGTCTGGGGAGCGTAGCCATAAACGTGTTTCTGTCCTGCGGTTTGCACCTGGAGTTACAATCTTGTAAGAGGCACTTTGGGACCTCTGTCATTTGACAGATTCTTGAAGATGCCACTGAAATTATAGTCCCAGTAGTAGATTTTGCTGCCATGCTGAAGTGGGGACTAGTCCACCATTTGTGCTATTTTTTTTTTTTTTTTTTTTTTAAAAACAAAATAATAAAATCGAAAATTTTATTAACATTTAATAAAAATAGATCATTCAGCTCTTTCGCAGTTTTAATGATGTATTTGTTTTAAAGATGAAACTTATTTCACAAGTCCTCAGGTAGACCAATCAGACACAAATAAGCTCTTATAATGAACCTCTCAAACACATCTTTTTAATATCTACCTTTTTTGG
>PVIJ01015457.1:0-36448 GCA_004024925.1 Scalopus aquaticus
TTTCTCAGTGTGACTGGCGAGGCCCCAGAGCAGGCGACAGGCTAGAGGACCCGGGGCTGTTGCCAGCCACAGACATGACTTGAAAACCCCAAGTGATATGTCTTCCTCTTCTGTCCCACAGCCCCCTCCTCCCAAAGTAGAGACGAAGAAAGGGCATAATGGAGGCAAACGCGGTCAAGTGAGTATATGTTTCCCGGACTCCTAGAAGACACAATTCGCTGACATAGTCCCTGCCCCTCTTCCTCTCCCACGTTATTTTGCTCCAGCCACCAGGGCTAGCACAAACAGAAATATACACCGATCTGTTCTAACAGCAGGATGCCTGAGGACCCCCACACTGGAATATCATTCCACGCCCTTCTCCCTGGCAGCAGACTGCCTGGCCATCTCTGCCAGCAGTTGTCTGGACAACTGAGTAATAGGATTACACTGGATTACCCAAGAGATGAAATGTTTGGGCGGTTGAAGTTTCCTGATAACTGAAAGGCCTATAGGATGTTTTAGATTTTAATTTTACTACCACCAAAGAGAGGAAGAAAAGACACAAAAAGATGGCCAGCCCTTTCATCTGGTCTCCAAAAGCCACTGACACACCATTCCGAGGAGCTAAATTGGAGCTCAGATTTTGCCAGTAGGGTCAGGTTCAGTTCTCCTTGTGGAAACTGGCCACACTGCTCCCAAAGCTTTTTTTTGGCGGGGAGGAGTGGGAGGGCACTGAATTTGATTAGTCAGTGACTGCGGTGGCTCTGGGGGCTCTGAGAGATGGAGTAAGTCTGCACCTCACGTTTTCTATAGGTTCTTAAAAACTGTGACTTTAAGCAAAGCATCATGTAACCAAGCAGATTCTTGAGTAATGTTGATTTACGTTGATTGGGACTGAGTTTTACTCACTGGCATTAGAATGAAATGATGTTATCGAAGCATCTGCTGGACACCTTATCACATGTCTAAACTTCGAGCGACACAGTGAGGACGACCAGTAAGAACCCTGGAGACGAGGCAAGAGGGTGAAGCCTCCCGCCCGGTGCAGCATGTGCTTCGGGAACCTGCCATCCCAGGCCTGCCTTGACATCGGGGCTTCGAGTCTGCTGAATCAGAAGCAGGAGGGGGGCCTCCCCGGTGGCGCAGCGGTTAAGCGCTGCGCTGTGGAGCTGTCGGCAGCGGTGACGCGAGTTCGACGCCCAGCCTGGGAGAATCCCACATGGCGCGGCAGACCTCTCCTGCCTCGCCCGCTGCTCCCCTCAGCAGTGTATTTCTGATCTGCCTGTTCTGCTCCCCACTCTGTCTCTGGTGAACCCTCTCGCCGCCCCACGCCTCTGGCCTGTACCCCAGCTTGTATGTATAAATAAAATAAATCTTTAAAAAAAAAAAAGAAGCAGGAGGGGCTGGAAGGAGAGGACTTTGAGTCCTCGTCAAAATTGGGAGGAGAACTATGTGCATATATCAGCAGGAAGGAGAACAACTGACACCGAGTGTGGGGCGAGTGCTGCTCTAACATCAGGCCCGGTGAGGGAAGTGGGCACGGAGACAAGTCAGCAGGCCTCAGGTCTGCGCCCTCACCAAGCAGGCTGCCCACGTGTCCTGAGAAACTCACCCGAGACCAGCCCTGCCTGTGATCAGCTTTCCTTCTACTATTTCTTTTCCTTTCTTTCTTTTTTCTTCTTCTTCTTAGAAACGGGTGAGAGGATAGACTCTAGAAAGGCAGCCATCTGGTTACGTTGCTGGATTATTATCTGCTCCACGTTATTTTTCTCTTTCTGAAACAGTTGCTGCTCCCTGGGTGGGTAGAGGGAGTAGATGTGTTTGCTTTACGTGAAGTGCTAAGAATAGCGCTTGACATTTAGTACATTCCCAGTGATGCTTTCAGTTTACAAGACTGTGTGACTCAACTGAGTCACAAAAAATGTCCCCAACTATTCCTTTGCCAAGTAAAGGAATTGACATTATAAACGTTGGATGTTTCTTGTAACTAACTAGTGCTGCCACCAATAAGAATGGGACATTTATACCTAGGTCCACATTTGCTCTTGAATTTGGTAAACACACTCCCCATTTAGGCCCTCAAAATTACTGATATTTCTTCAACTTATAATTGCATATTCGCGATTGATGATAAGGTCACCTCAAGTCTGACCTTGCACTGGAAGAGGACAGATGCCTTGCCTTATGCTCATTTGGGTCCCCAAGTCTTCCACTGAAATCCATCCTCAATGCTGCATCCTTTTAGCTTTTAAAATAACACCTTCCCTGGAAGAAGGTTAGACTTTTTAAATTCTAACAGATGTATTCTAAAGTAAAATGGAACATAGAAGAGAGCGGGTTTGAGGGAAGACAGACAGAGCTAAAGACAGGCACGTCGGAAATTGACAGGGTCAGCTGGGCAGTCCCTGGTGGGGGGGGGGAGGGTGGCCCAGGTTAGTGCACCTGTCACAGCAGCGCCAGTAGAGAAACAGAGGTACACTAAAGAGAGAAATGAATCCTCTTTGGTCGAACTAGAAAACGCTGGGAGTGAGAAAATTCCTTCCAGATATCACAGGAATATCATGTGCTCTAAGGGGATGCATGATTTGAGAACCAGGGGATGGCATCTTCAGAGAGCTGTGTCTGGACATTAAAATATGTCTACACAGAAGCGCCAAGAACCGCAACGTGCTTTATTTACACGTGCCGTTCCTTTTTGACCTGTAGCCGCAGATCACTGGTAAGATGTCCCATCTTGGCTGCCTAACCATTAACTACGACACCATAGAGCAGCCGCTGCTCCACATACAAGGAATCTGTGCCAACCTGGGGCTGGAGCTGGGGACGAACCTGCATCTTGCCATCAACTGTGCTGCCCATGAGTTGATGGACTATGTAAGTTTCACTCCAAAATTTTTACTTTTGGGGGCGGTACCATTATGTTCATAATAGAAATCAAAAGAAGAGCTTACTGGGATATTTTCCAAACACCCTATTTTTAAGAAGTTAGTATTGTTTGAGGGGCCCATCTATAAATGGATTGGAGAAAATTGAGTCAGCTGAAGATCAGAGACTAACATAACCATATGCTCTTTAAAATTAATAACAGAAATGTCATAGTAACTATAGGTAGAAATTCGGTAATAAAAATGACAGAATGGATTGCTTACCTTGCAATCATGAGAACTATTGAAAAATAATTGAACGAACAAACCGGCAGGTTCTGCTGAGTTCACAGAGCCGTTGGTTGGTAGATGCTGAATTCGTCAAGTGTGAAAGCCTATTAGTTGTAACTGTGACTTGATGAGACTTGTAGACACACGGTTCTTGGTGTTTCTGCTGTGACTCCCCTTTTAAATAAAAGACTATTCCCAAGCTATTGAAGTTTATGGGGAATATACATTTACCCAGTTAAGGCTATCACAGTATAATCCACAACCTTGGGTAGGAGGGCAGTTTCAGTGCAAAAACCTCACTAGGGACCATGTCCCCTGGAGGGAGCTATTTTGAAAGGAAAGAATGGAAAACAGGTTAATAAAAAATATATATGTTGCAATTGCCTTATTGCCTCAGGGTAATATGTCAGCAATTCACCTTTGAACTTTGGAAACTGGATCGTTAGAAGTGCTATTAGGAATTTTCTGTCTTAAACACATATTCACAGTTTCTTCTTTCAAATACACAAATGCTGAGTCTCAAAGTGCCCAGCATACTGACTTGCATTTATGGGGACTTGGTAATTAATGTCAAGTTCACGGGCCATGACCAAATTAGGGTTCTGCTTGATTTGTAGTTCTTTTAATGTCAAAGGTGAATTTGAATGGCATATAAGAGCCCTAGTTTCAGCTGATTTCTAAACATTCTTTTACTTTTCTAAAGAAACTAAGCTCACGAAGAATGCTTAATGTAATTTCTTATTTTTTTACATAATGATTGGTTCTTTGGCATACCATTAAGAAAAATAATTGCATGTTTTCATCAAGAACATATGCCAAGAACTATGGCTATACTGACTGCCTGTGCTAACTAGAAAGGGGATGTATTGCTGATATTCAGTAAAATGTGCCAGCTTGATATCAGATAATTCTTACAATAATGCTATTTCAAAATCATTGGCATTTCCTCATTGACAAGATAGGACTCTAAAGCTTAGCATTACAGAATCTGAAAGTTCTTGCTGCTTGCTGATGTGGGGAAAAAGTATCAAATCCTTGCAACTGTGGACTTCTGAGGAATCTTCTTAATGCCAGCGGAGTCCATTCAGTTAGCGGAAACATGTGAAGGCTGAGGAACAAATGAGCAGCCATTTTGTCCTGTGGCGTCACCCTCCCCGTCCCAGGTGTCCTGGGTGCATCCTGCCATCCAGATCCAGAGGTCAGGGTGCTCTGTTTTGCAGAGACCACACGTGGTTCCCAGCCCATTTACTTCTGTACTTGATGACCTGGGGGGTTTCCAGAGTGGGGCTGACTCGGAATCCTACTCCCAGTCAGCACTGTCACCTGGGGACACCAGGTGCTCCCGGGGAAGAGAGACCTTCACGTAGTCACTTTACACTTCACGTTGTTTGTCAGGCTCCCTAATGCCTAACACAGCTTCCGAATGTTACAGTATTTACAGTGGAGGAGACAGGTGCTTGTTCACTGCAAGTTGAAAGAGATGGGGAGGTTTGCATGGCCAGCCTGTCTGTTTCAGGGATTTGTTATTGACCGTCCACCCAGACGGCCGGGTGTCTGGCACCATGTCGTAAACCCAAGAAGTGCTCCTTCACACTCTGTACTTGCACTTGGCTTCTCGTGCAAGGGCTTCGTCTGCAGCTCTGTTTGGCACCAGGAGGAATGGAGACACATTGACAGCAAAATGCAGAGATTTCTCCTGCAAATGTGGCCCAAAAAGCATCTTCTGTGTGAAATAAATGACTTGGAATTTTAGCCACACCTTTGACATGTGAGGCATGTATGATTTATGCTCTAATATCTTCCTTTCACTTCTCAGAGTAAAGCAAAGTACGAAGTGACGACGGGGACGTACAAGACGGCGGCTGAGATGGTGGAGCTGTACGTGGATCTGCTCAACAAGTTCCCCTCTATTATCGCCTTAATTGATCCCTTCAGGAAGGAGGTAACAGAACACACCTTGAATTTTATAATAAACCTTTTTGTTTGGACCTGTTTGGAAATGTGTTGTAATGTGTGCTGGAGCTGAGTTGATTTATTCCGGCATTTGTGAGAAAAGGCACTTACTAAGCAAATGAATGGCGTAAACACAATTACGTAGGAGTGTGCCAGTCGCAGAATGAAACCAGCCCCGCCCGGGGCACTTCAGGAGTACCTGCCTGTTTACAAGCCGCCTAACGCGTGGACGCCGAGCCCGCTGTGCCAGTTGGTGCCTCAATAGGTTAATCACATATCATTTTCAAGTGCTTCTGGAAATAGGCCTTCAACTAGGCCAAATGCTTTTGAACCTAAATACAGTTACTACATAGGCATAAGAGTAACAAAGCTGTCTTTTTAAGACATTTGAGATACTGAGGTTTGGGGACCCGCTTAAACAAGTGCATCTAACAAGAGTTGTATACGTTCCTGGGAGACCAGCTCTCTTCCTGAGCCACTTAAACTCCCAGACCGAAATTCCTGAACTTATGAATTGGAGAGCTTTCCAACATATTGAACGGACAAGCTGAACAGATCGCCTCTTTGAGACAATTGTTCAAACGTGGGGGGCAAGAATGCTGGATCTCTTTTGGAGTTCCAGGGTCTCAATCCCTCTTGTTTTACAGCACTTGGGGGAGACGCCACAGGAGCTCAGTTCTTTATCCTTCCAGGCCCGTCTCCTGAGTCCTGGCCTGGCCTCAGCCACTCTGAGTGTGGGATGAGGCCTTTGGACATTCTATTCCAACGGGACAGCTTGAAAGCACAATGGCTGAAAGACTTAGTCTATCGTCGTTTTTAAAATAATAAGCATTTTGTTTCACTTGGTGGTTTCATCAGTAAAAAAGTGTTGTGAGGCCCTCCTGGTGGTGCAGGGGTTAAGTCACGGCACTATGAAGCTATCCACAGCCACTGCAGCACGAGTTCGATCCCCAGCCAGGGACCTTCCCACATGGCGCAGCAGACCTCTCCTGCCTGCTGCTCCCCTCAGCAGTGTACTTCAGTTGATCCGCCTGTTCTGCTCCCCACTGTGTCTCTGGTGAATCCTCTCACCTCCCCACACCTCTGGCCTACACCCCAGTTCTTGTATGCATAAATAAATAAATCTTTTAAAAACTTGTGTTGTGGATGAAGATCAAGAATCCTGGCAGGCTCATTTCTTTCAGTTGTCTACCAGAAATAACAGTAAAATCTTGTGACCAGCCAGTCTTCACCAGCATCATGGCTAACACAGTAGATGGGAACAACCTCAGTCTCAGGAGCTCAAGAATTAATGTGGAGAGTAGCATTTAATGTGTATGAACATTTAACTCACCAGATCTTTAAGCTCAAATGTCATCACTTGAAGTTTCTGTTCCACCAAGCTTGTTACTTTGTGTGGCCATAGTTCAGGATTCATTCAGCCTCAGATGCAGAAGACTGGACGGTGCATCTGAGGGAGGGAGAGGGCTGTGGTCGCCTGCTATGTGATTCCTGTGGTTCTGAGATTGTGTTCAACACATTATTTTTTTTAAAGATTTATTTATTTTTGCATACAAGCCGGGCTGTCAGCCAGAGTCATGAGGGTGGTGAGAGGATGCACCAGAGACAGAGTGGGGAGCAGAACAGGCAGACTGACTGAAACACACTGCTGAGGGGAGCAGCAGGCGAGGCAGGAGAGGTCTGCTGCGCCATGTGGGAAGCTCCCTGGCCGGGGAGCAAACTCAGGCCACGGTAGCTGCGGACAGCTTCATAGGCTGAGACTTAGCCCGCTGCGCCACCGGGGAGGCCCGATGTGTTCACACACCGTAACGCTAAGCCTCCGCTGTTCACCAGGACGCTGAGCAGTGGGACAGCATCCACAGCACCCTGGGCTCCAGGTGCCACATCATCGCAGGGGCCGCATCCAAAAGCATCTCCCAACTTCTTGAGGATGGAAACATCAGCATCCCCAAGTCCAGCGGGCTGATCATAAGACATACAAATCAAACTACGGTGTCTGACTTGGTGGAAATAAGCAACCTTATTGACAGTGAGTAAATGTACCCATCGGAAAGACTCCGAATGACCTGAGCTTGTTGATTGACTCCACGATGTCCCTTGAACAGCCCCAGTCCGGGAGGTCAGTCCTGCTGTACAAGGTGGCTAAGGTCACTTTTCTGTAGCATCACATGACACGCGGGGTCCCCCTTGCCCACAATGGCTTTTAATTCCTCAGAAAATTTCTAGCTCTTGACCACCCTAAGGTCTTTGAATATGCTGTTCTCTCAGCCAGAATGCTTTGCCCTGCACCCTTTACATGTTAACTCCTCCGCCAGGGCCTCCTGTCTTAGGTGAGACCTCTCCGGGGACGCACGGCTCCCCTGCCTCCCCCGATCCTGTCTGGTTGCGCTGAACCGTCTCAGCAGATGAGTTTCTCTTTGTAGCACTGGCCACTTAACTTGCAGCATTACTGCATGTCTGGCACCCCGAGGGCACTTGGCAAGGTCCCGGGAGCCTCGTTTGCGTGCTTACGTACAGCTCCTGGGTCTCGGGAACGAGGCTGAAGGCTAGTCTCAGACCTGAGCCAGGACCCAGAGTCGACTGGCAGCAGGCGCCGGGTGGTGCCAGAGGAATGAATGCAAGGCCTTGTGGTTCCTGGGCCTGCCCAGCAGGGCTGGCCTGTAGGCTGTGGGTGAGAGGCCTGGGCCTGGGACCCGGCCTTTCCTCCCAGGCTTCCCACTCAGCAGTCCGCTTGTCAACCTGTCGCTGCTGCTGTAGCTCCTCTCAAACACACGCCACCACCACAGGAAGCTTGGGTTTGCACTCTTCGTAGAGTAGCACATTTCAGCGGGTTTTGAGACCCGCAGATGACCGAGCAAGTACTATTCATATTGCTCTAACAAGTAAACAGGCGGGATGATCAGATTCCCTTGAATAAAAGTCTATGCGCTGAACTGTGAAATCCATTACTCAGGCATCAACTGCCCCCTCCAGCCCCCTCACACTGACCACATATTTCGACTCAAAGATGCACATTTTCTACATTGAATGTGGATGGATTTGACCCTGTCACACAGCTTTGTCTTAGGAATGTGTCAGTCTGGTTGAACATTTCCCCCCATTAGTGGTAATAATGGTGCATCTTATAATTTATGGTTATCTTCAACTTGATGATGTCTGGCATTCATTGTATTTAGCATCTAAGACACCAGCAAAGGCTAAACAGATAAAACCAGGGTGATAAAAATGCAAATGTTTGGATTAGAATTCTTAGTGGTCTAATCATTGACTCTTTATAGGAAGGTTTAAAACTCTGGCAAATTCTACATTTTGCCCCCAGAGGCAGAGATATGCATGCCGTTTCTATGCCCCATGAAACTAAAAAAATTGCCTCTGCTTAAAGGTAAAAGGCGCATCACCATCTTGGGAAGCACAGAAGGAGAATCGTCTGATGACAGCCTTGTCGATTTGGTAAGTGCTGAAAGCTGGTCAATTGCAGAATTGCCAAAACACTGCTTTTATCACGAATTGGTATTTCAGAGAAATGCAGTCTTTGGTGGAGAAAGTCATGTAACCTTTTATGAAATAGACTTGCTTCCTGCCAGACAGCTACCTTTTGCAAAGAGCTAATCTTTGAACTTTAAAAAAGAAGAAAAATTGAAGTCCTGGGAGAATGATGAACCCACTTAAATGACGGGGGTGTGCTCTTGCAATCTTAGCTCCTAAAATGAAGTGAGAAAGGCCAGAATGTTCTTAGCTAAAATCAGCAGCTGACCTGACTAGTAAAGCATCCGCAGCACAGACACACCATAGCTTTACTTTCTGACACCCTGGGCTTGAAAGCAGGCCACTTACATAAAGAAAACTAAGTTATAGGAGAAAAACCAAAACAGCACGGAGTGACAGCGTCTTTCCTCCCTAGGGAATTATGATTTTAGGCAGACGTGGCTTCCTTATTTAAAGTCAGTTATTTCCTCCCCTAAGGCCACTGGACTCGGAGTCCGGTTTCTCAAGTTGGGAGGTCTTTCTCGAGGTGAACGGGTGACTAAGTACAACCGCCTTCTTACTATAGAGGAAGAACTTGTCCGGAATAAAACACTGGGTATGCACCGCTTTCTTGTTTTGTTTTTACTTAGGCATGAATAAGACAACAAAGATTGGAAGAGGGGGCAGAGAAGCCCCTCAGCAGGAGGACAGGGGAATCCAAAGACTATGAATAAGTGCTGACAAAACTAGGATGGCATTTGCCACAATGTACGTTGTTGTCTTAATGGATTATCTATTTACCTGAATGTTTAAAACCCTTCTGAATAGGCAGCGTGATGCTTTTCAATAGAATTAATTGATAGGCATCTCCCAGCCTACCTTTTGTTATGGTCCAAATTATACTTAAGTTTTCTCTGCACAGCCCATGAAAGTTAAAGGCAGATTTTTTTTTTCCTGAAGGTTTTTTAGAAACAATTTTTTTTTTTTGCTTCTGACAAGTAGGCAGCATTTAATGTTCCAAGACCTTGTACTATGGTTTCAGAGAAATGAACTGAACATTTATGAAAGCAAACCTTTGTAAATTTGCCTGGGTTGAAACACTTTGTATATTGGCTAATTAGAGAGAATTATCCCAAATGTGCATTTTTACTTTACATTACTGACTGTGAGGGCCAAAAGTAGGAGCACAGCACATAGAGGTATTTCAAGATAGGAATAGTTATTATCATTGCAATACTGAAACTAGTTTGTGCATATATCTTAGAATAGACTGAATCAATACACTGAAAAAAAAAGTACGTTATTTAAGCAGTGTTGACAATTAGGATATTAAATGTTCCTGGGTGCTATAAATGAAATCTATTAAATGAGATATATATATTATAGAATATATTTGGAGCATGCCAACTACTGGCAATGAAAGCAAAGAAGCGACCTTACTTTGCCACTCAATTATGCATAAGAGTCCAGTAAAATTCGTGATTGTAAATTTATCATGTTTAACATATGCAATGAAACACATCCTTAGATGCATAAAAAATAAATAATTGCGACTCTTTGTGAGTCACGCACACAAGGACAATATTGTATTGTTTAGTGTTTAACATATGGACTTATTTTTTACAAATAGATATTCTATGCTTCCTTCACTCCTTCACATGGCCTGATCTTTTTTTTTTTATGACATCCTGCCATGTGGAAGCTTTGGGTCCCTTAAATGACCTATGACATTCCAGGCAAATTTCACCACAAGGAAACAGCTGCTTCCGGGCATCAGAAAGGACTGTAATGACCAGAGGTCCAGCCCCTTCCGGGGACAGCACAGGTCCTAAGCACTCGGGAGCAAATTAGCAGGTTAATGAGAATCTCCCTAATATTGGCAGTGGTCAGTAACTATTAAAGGAGCCCCAAACTAGAAAAGCAAATCTCCTCACTCCATTTTTGAGTAGGAAAATTTGCAAAAGCTCAGCTGCTAAAATACTCTAGCTGACTACACGGACCTCACTGGAACAGGCAGGGCTGGACTTGCTGACGAGTCCGGAATGGCGAGCTGGCACAGTCTGTGTTCATGTGACTGCCAGCCTTTCCTCTTTTCTCTCTTTGCCTTTTCTGCTAAGGCTTCGCCCAAAGCCCACTCGGCACCCAACACCTGCTCCAGAATGTTGCTTAAGGGTACAAAGAAAATGGAACCAAACGAGTGAGTGGCACAGTTCATGGTTGTCTCTTCCTGGGTGTAGAATCCTCTCTATGGTTAATGTGACCCCTGCATTGCTCTGAAGATGGCCCCCCATACACCACACAACAAATAACATCCACAGTGAACACTGCAGGATTAGATGGCAAGCTTTATTGTGGTTTTTTGTATTAAATAGGTTTCAACGAAGAACACACCTTTTTTTCCTTGGATGAGGAAGCCGAGGACGCCCTGACCCCCGAAGCTGCCGCCACTGTGGCCGGGGAGCTGCCCCAGGCCCCGGAGCCCATCTTCCCCACAGAAGTTGGAGAGGAGTTGGCCCAAACATGAGCATCTCTGGATGGGGCTGTACAGACCCCAGGCTATGCCCACCCTGTTCGCACCATCACCAGCAGCTGTTACAGACAGGGCGAGCTGGAGGACGTCTTTATATTGGTCCTGTGCTAAAACTTCACTAACTTGTGAACTCTTTTTACTCCTTTAAGTTCACTGTTGAGTAAAATACATGTATAGTATTTGTACCTGTCTTACAGCCAGCGCGGTTCCATGGGGATGCTGTTGGTAGACCAGCTCTCCTGTCCATTTTGGATGGCCGTGACCTCATAAGAGTTCAATACTCGTGTGGCCAAGTCCACAGCAAGTTGAATCACGTCATACTTTACAGACCTGAAAACAAAACCTTCTACCCTGGAGGCTCCAGGCCAGGAACGGGTGTTCCTCTTCGGTGTTTTCTTACACCTCCCTGCTGGAAAGCACAGGCGCTTTTGCAGCCAATTTCATGCAGAAGTGGAAGCACTTCACTGCATTCCGCCCACAGCTTCCTCTCAGCTTCCTCCCCTGAATGCCCACTTTCCTGACTCTCTTCCCTGACTCCGTCCTCTTTCTAAATATTACTTTTTCTAAAAGATACCATGTATATCCTTGTGGTTCTCCTCAGCCCCTTTTTGGAACAAAAATGGGTAAAACTGAAAAAGCACATTAGCAGATGAATGAATATTAAGGTAAGAAGTGCCCCAATATTCACACAACAGCATGTAAGAGCTGATTACAAATAATGCAACATATAGGTTGACTGAACCACCTCTGCTGTCAGCCAGTATTGGGGTCACAGCAGACGTGTACCAGAAATAGACGTATTCAAAAACACACCTATAGATATAATAATGTCTGACTGCTTTATATGATTTGGTTTCTCTGTTAAAACAGTTTGTTTGCTTTTTCCAAGACTGAAACCAGTTGCTATGCAGTGGCTTGTGGCAGAGCTGGCCCAGTTTCGATTTCTGCTACAGTCCATAAAGTCTTAACTAAGCACACTGCGGATTTCTCCTTTTGCTGAGCACCAACAGGGCCCTTAATGGCCTATGGTAGAGCCAGGGCCTTGCTCTCCAAGCACGACCTGAAACTGGCTGGGTGGCGAGTTCCCCCAGGGCCTGGCAGCACTGGTTGGTGTCACTGTACGTGGGGAGAACCGTGTCAGCCCGTGTGCCTGTCCTGATGCTTAACAACAGGCGGCGGACGTGAGAGGCTGGAGGCAAAATTCATTTTAAAGACGAGGAGTGTGGCTGGCTCTTCACATGGCCTGGGCACAGGTCCCTCAGAATGTGCCCGTGACCTGTGATGCAAGTTGCAATCGATGAACCCAGAACAAAAAAAATGTACAACTAAGTATAACTGAGTAACTGAATTAAATTAGCCAAGGAGGTGACTTAATACTGCAGCCATGTCAGCACCTGAATTTCAACGCACAGCACAGCCCATGTACCCCCCGCGTCCGGGAGGACTGGGTCACCAGTGGGTAGCTAGCATTTGAACTTAAGCATCTTAGAGTGGAAAGTACTGTTTCTATTTTCTCTCTGTGTGCATACATATATATGTTATATAAAGATATAGAACAGAATATTACACGTAAGATATCATTTACCAAAGGGATGAAAGAAACGAGTCAGATCCCATATTAAAAACTGACAATGGATTGAGAAACGTCAGTCTTGGGACAAACTTTAAACCAATCCAATCCTGTAGGAAAGCCTGACGAGCCTTCGAGACCAGTAATGATGACAGATGGTGGCTACTATCCAACCATTGCCACGTGAGCTAAAGTTGTTCCATGACGAAACTGGAAATTTCGCATTGTGCATTTAGAAAATCGCCTAAAGTTTGTTTTCAAGAGACTGTGATATAGAGTATAAAATGGTCTGGAGAGATAATTAACAATAATTGTTACCTGTATTGCTGTATTGACAAGTAAACTTAATCGAGAAGGGGAGCAGGAGGAATGGCCAGTTAGTGGCCAATAGCCACCCTTTTCCCTCAGACCAGACGAGGCTACGTGTCCAAGGCCCGGTGGTCCCCGACAATCAGTTTCCACAGGACTGGTCACTGCCAGAGCCGCTACGGGGGAGACGCTCATTTGAGACTAGCTCAGATGAAGGGGAGATAGAGTTTTAATTAAGTTCTTATTTGTTCAGAAAAGGGAGACATTTTCTCTCTTCTAAACAGCAAGAGCGTAAAGTATATCTTTCCTTTGCCTCGCCAGCTATAAAAGTGCATCCGCATTAGTACTAAAACCCTGCAGTGGGTGGGCCATGATTCACATTTCCAAATAAAAGGAAAAATCAATTATCATGTAGAGAAAACAAAACCGTCCAGATGGTGTCCCCTTCCAACTTCCAAACAGTGTAAGTGGTGCAAAGAGCTAAGAACGTGCAGGTAAGCACCCCTCCCCAGACTGCCATTGGTGATGCACCCCAGCAGGGCGAACTTTCTCAAAACACAGGCAAAAAGGGATAAACTGTAGGGCATGGATTATTATTATCAAAATTACTCAGAAGTGAAGAGCAGTCTCTACCAAACACACTTAAATAAAATTGAGTTGAAATGCTTTGGCATCATGGAGCAGGAGAGAGAGCAGCTTAGAAAGGTAAGAACATTTGCACAACACAAGTTACTGCTGTCGGGGCCAGTTAACACATCTCACCCAAATGGCTAATTTCTCACCCTGGAAATGAGGGTACAAATAACTGCTTTATCCGATGTGTGTGATGACATAACAAATGACAGGCACGAGGGCCTCCGTGGTGGCGCAGCGGTTAAGCCCTGCACTTTGGAGTGTCGGCAGCGGTGACATGAGTTCGACGCCCGGCCGGGGAGATTCCCACATGGTGGGGCAGACCTCTCCTACCTCGCCCTCTGCTCCCCTCAGCAGTGTGTTTCCGATCTGCCTGTTCTGCTCCCCGCTCTGTCTCTGGTGAACCCTCTCGCTGCCTTATGCCTCTGGCCTGTACCCCAGCTTGTATGCAGAAATAAATAAATCTTTTTTTAAAAAAACCTTCAAAATAAAAAAAAAAAAACAAATGACAGGCGCGAGAGTCTTTATAACTGTGTAGGAGACACAACAACAGACCGCTGGCAGACACACAGACCAGGATGAGAAGCTGAAGAAATATGGAATACAAGTCCCCCAAACCAACCATGTTGTAAGTGATTAAAAACTACTGAGGTTAGCAACTCCTTTATGATTTTCTTAGCAAAGAATGTCAAGTTTGGGAAGCTAAACCAAAAATGTCAATAACCACAATGGGCCTTGAATGGGAAACTCTTGGTGCTTTTTAATAAGTGTGGTGCAGAGAGTTCAAATCACAGCATATCAGAACTCATTGAGGTGAATTAATGCAGTTTGTAGCTATTATATCATATAGCGGTATTATTCAATTTGGGAAAATTACAGTTGAAAACCATTACGTTTTAATTCCCCATGAGTAAACCGGTAAGTAACTGTAAAATCATCACTGGAAGAACATGGAAACAGTCAAGCATAACGAACTTATATAAAGATAATTATCTCCAAATTTAGGAAGTACATTTACCTGCCTACCCACCTCCTCAAGCCTTAGCGCACGTGCAAAAATAAAATACAACTGCAATTATTACTATCATTTTCTTTTGCCCTTAGGTGAGAAACACCTGACAGCTACATGCTGAGCCATGCTAACAAAACCAAGCCTTTCACTCCCTTTAATAGTAAAATTACCATTACTGAATCATTGTCATGAAAAAATGCATTCAAGTACATTACCACTTATTTTAAATAAACACCAATTTTGAAACAATCAACTTTGAAAAGCTGCATAAGTTAAAAAAAAATCCCTGATTACGTTTCTATTTAGTCACTGTGGTAGCCTGAAATATTGTATTTTCAGAGACTAACTACCACTTAATTTCTTAAAAGAATAACAACAACAAAAAAAAAACAACAAACCTGTGTAATGTAAAACAGCAGTGAAGCAAGGAAATTGTGTGGTTGTCACTTATCTTCACTGTACATAAGAACTGTAACAAACTATGGTACTTGTGCCATACTAGTACGTGAGAAAGACACAATGAACTCATCGTACAGAGCTCCTGGTTTACTACGATTATACTCTTAAATTCAGAGGGTCAGCCTTTCACTGTGATTCTCCAGTCTCACCAAAGTCCTTGGGAGGCTTTGGGCACAACCAATAATACCTGTTTTCCATCTCATCACTAAGAGTGTGAACAATTAACACTGGCTATGGGACAGCTGGTTGGATGACAGCTCCTGAATTTTTGAAGCATATCCTAGAAAGTGACTTGTGTGCCACAGTGCCTAGCAATTTCCATGCCGCTGCAGTTTCTCCACCAAAAGAGCATCAGACCCAAAACAGAAGCTTCTTTCAGAAATGTTTAAATCCCCTTAAGTTGGTCAGTTCTATTGATCCAATTATTCACAAGTGCTGTAAACTTTCAGCAGTTCATTGGATGAGTGGTACGCACATTACCTAAAAAGATACCATCATCTGAGTTTTTTGTAATCTCCTAAAGGCAGTCACACTTAATACAGTAACTAGGAAAAACCTTATCCCTAGAAGATCAAAAACCGAAAACTACTAGAATGTGTACTTTGCTAAACAACTTACTTATGCATATAGCTGAACTACTTACAAAAGCGACGTCAGAAAAGAACCTGCATCCTGAACACACCCACCAGAACAGAATGTCGATAGCCCTTGCCAACCCACCCAAACAGGTCATGTGCTTATTGAAAAGGACTCCAGACACAGCAGGCTTTTTACTCCTGTCTGCCGATCAGCAGTGAGAGCTGTCTGTGTCTCTTATCTTTTCAACGCTTTCTTCTTTGCATGCTGGCGCCATGTCATCTTCGGCCTCCTTGCGTTGAGCTGGATCTTTTTCAACGACCTGGTCTTTGGTTTGGGCTTCATGTGTGGACACAGGATCTAAAACTACAACTGGTTCAGCTTGTTTTTCGTCATCAGTGCTCCGTCTCCTGAATCCTGTGTTACTGGGAGGCCTAAGGCAATGAACAGTTAAAAGAAAAAAGAAAAAGCAGAAAATATTTGCTTTTCATATTCTTGGATTCAGACAAACAAAAATGTTCTAAGCCTAATCAACATGCACAAAGTGGTCTTTTGGGTGCCAGCCATTAAACAAAAAAAAAAAAAAATGAAGCTATTAGGTTACATATTAGTAGCACAAGGCCAGGAGAAAGAAGGCAGGAGAAGAGCAATTAACTACAGAAGTGCTAAAAGTCAAATGCACCTACCTGCTCAGTGATGTGCTCTCCTGGGGACACCTTTGCACACTTCTCCCGACGGGTCCCCTCCCCCCACTGTGCTGAAGGAGCAGTAAGCGCCCCCTCCCTGGTACATCTGCATCCAGATTAGCTCTGAGGAGGCGGCGCTGACGGAAGTAAGTGCATCACTGCAGAGGCTGCCATAACTGACCAGGGGAACCTGGCCAGGCCCAAGGAGGGGTGAGGGCGGAACAGGGCACACAAGGAGCTGGGGAGTCTGCTCCAATGTCGTTACCGTTGGTTTTTCTAAAAAGGAGAATCATGTTTCTTGGGAGATTTCTTATTTGATGCAGGTTATTTTCCATGGAGGCTTCCTCTTCTCTCGTCTTCTGATGCAAGAAGCTAGCGCTTCTCTGAATGGGCGATGCTTTCCTCACGGAAACAGAGACGCGAAACCTTCCTGTTTCACGTACACAATGAGGCTGTCAGCACCCAGACCCCTAGGAGTCAAGCTTAGAAGCACCACCTGATGGTGCCAGGCGGCTGCCCTGGTGCCTAAAATTGGAAGGGTGTGCACCAGGTAGGGAGGGGCCATTTGGTTGTCCTGGGAAAGGCCAGGCTGCTCCCCATGGACCAGCCAACCCCGGGCCCCTCTGGAGGTCAGCGGAGGCACTGGGTCAGCCCTACTCTACCAGCCACTTACCAGGACCCAGCGCTACGGTCCCCGACTCCTGGGGCAGGCCAGATCCCTCTCACCTCCTAACACCTCGCCCTTGCTGGGCTCACCGCTGTTTTACTTAGATACCATGAAATTAGTTGCTTAAACTGTGTCTCTTCAAATAAAATGTAAGTGTCCGTGAGACGGGAACTGTTTGGCTTTGTTCATGGCTATGTCGCTATAGCACCTACCGCAGACCCATTGGTAAAGTAAGCAAAGAAGCAAAGAAGCAAAGACTAATGAACCATAAAAGGCTGAGGATGAATGGGCAGAAACCAAGATTTCGGTATGGAGGTCCCTTTAATCAACAAAAACAAAAGAACAAATGGTCAGCTATTGAGAGAGAGTGGTCTGTGGGATCTAGCCCAGGTGCAGAAAGCCCAAGTCCACTGACCACAGTTTTATCACTTTCGAGGCTGTACTAAGAGACCTGTCCAAATGCTGGAAAACCACTCTGCCAGCTTAGCCAGTTACCCTATCCATGGGACCTGGTTATCACTGTTAAGTGACTAACACATAACCAACACAATCACCTTGTTAGTTAGCAGTGGTAAAATCAAAGAGATGACCAGGAGCATGAGAGGAGAGCTCTCCTGTAATGAGGATAGATTGGCTTTTTTCTTCTGCCTTGATGTCCAACTTGTCATTAGAAAGTACTACGGCACTACCATCTACCTTGGCCAAGGAGCTGGGTCTCAAGATGTCTTTTACTGTTTTGTGACATTTTTGTGTGGAATGTCATTTCACGGTGCTACCTGGCTGGACTCTCTCTGACCCAGACTGCATCCATTAGGGTACAGTCAGAGACGCAGAACCACTCTATGAATGGCACAGGGTTATTACAGAAATTAGACCTCAGGCAAAGGAGGGAGTTTCCTGGCAATCCATTGAGTCTGCTGCCTCTATATCGGATGCTGAGCTAGAGGTCAGCCATTCTGGCAATAGAAAAGGAAGACAGGTAAGAAGTGGCAGAGAATGGAGGCAAACCAGAGCTGCATCTGTCTCTCACTATCTCCGAACCTGATGATGCAGATGACCTGCAGGGTAAGGGGGGCCCATTCACATGGAGTCGAACGTGCTCCTGGCCCAGGATTTGGAGAAGCGGGACTGGGGATGGGGGGGGCGGTGAGCCAGAGAAGGTGTTGCCACATGCCAAGTAGGTGACAACATGCATGGACTATCACAGTGCCTGGCCTATGCATTAAAAAAAAAAGTCTACTACTTCATTTCTGCCTTCAAAATCTCATGCAAATTTCTCTCATGGCCAAACCAAATCTGAAAAGAAATGGGTAAGGAAATTCTAGAAATGAAGTTCCAGCCTAGCTAGTTGCTACAACAAAGTCTACAGAGAAAGTCACTAGCCTGGCTCCACCATCTTGGTTTGAGCCCACTGCTACAGAAGCCAGCCAACTCGCTCTAAGCATGCAAAGGAAGGATTCATCTCATTCCAGGCGAACGACGTCCATCAACCCATACTGACCTTCGCCACTTGTGTAGAATTACCATGGATGTTTTCATGCCCATGTATGTTTGCAGGTGAAGGGGGTGGCGAACACATCCTAGAAAAGCTTTCTTCTTCAGCTGGAGGCTGAAAACTTCCAGGAAATGCCCTCAGGGTCCCCGACAGCAACAAATGGATGTTGATTGGGCTGAAAACTCAGAAACCTTGGTTTGTCAGGCTGAAATTGTCCTGGAATTGTCTCAGTCCAAAGGATTGTTCTTCTTTCCTGAAGTAAGCTTCTCAAGCACAGATTAATCTATTATTAAGTCACCTGTAGGCTACAATTTGAGAACTCCTTTGTTGATTATCACTGAACTTGGCCAGTGGGCAATTTCTCTCAATCTATGCACTGAGAGTCAGAGTGACTGGTTTCTCAAGGATAATGACCACTGACCTGCAATCCCAGTGGATTAAGGCACCGTGGCAATCATCGAGTCCAAGCTGTCCTTTTCTCAATGAGGAAAACGAGGTTTGGAGAGGGGCAAGAGCCTCGCTCATCAGCAGCAGAGTCAGAACAAGAATACTTCCTGCCTCCCTGTTCCTACTTCTCCCACAGCACCACGCTGCTTCCCAAAAACCGCATCCTAAAAACACGATGACGATGCCACAGGCTAATTTAGGCCTGTATTTACTGATTTCTTTCTGAATCTCTGATTCCAGCCGTATCTATCAGCTCTGTAAAAATAAAGTCTGTCTCTCCAGGCTATCCTTTGATTTTTTTCCCCTTCTGGGACTTGTAGCTCCTCCTAGTTTGACATCAACTAGGTCCATTCCTGGTTTCCATTGGGATCTACCCAGGGTTTCTTCCATAATAAGGAAATTTCCTCCTAGGCCATTCTTTGGGAAGAGTCAGAGATGTGCCAAGAACCCAGCTCTTATCCAGAACACCCACCATGACAGGTTCAGAGGGGTAAATCTGATGCTTCTCACCCAAAGTAAGACTCCCAGGCACTCAAATGCAACCATCTAGTAGGTGTGCTTTATACCTGACTGCAGCTAAGCGTGATGACCACAAGCAAAGGAGGAAAATGAAGTACTTATGAGAAGAAATGGCAGGTCTTTTCGTGTATGCCGCAAAATCTCCAGTAAAAAAATTTATCAGTGACGTGAAGACGAAAATCACGGGAAACGAGTCGCTGATGAGAACTCACCCAGCCTCTGAAGTACTAGGATTTCGGAATCTTGATTTCCTGCCCAATATTTTTTTCTTACCACAACAAACTGATAGTAACTCATGATCCATTCGAATAGGTATTTTCAGATTTCAAATGATCATGTTAGATCACTTGTTCAAAGACTTTTCAAGACTTTCAGACAAAAACAAACACACAAAATAGACGCTAGGAGACAATATGCTGGTACACGTACGCCACTTTAGGAAGCCTGATGCCCAGGTACAGCTTGGGTGCCCCTTCCCCTAACTGCAAGGGAGCCAGAGTGTGGGGCTCGAGCAGGTGGGCCACTTGCTGCTAAAAGACTTGATTCCAAACTATACTGGTACCAGAAGAATCAGAACAATTGCAAATGGTATTGCCAAAGCTGAACTTTATAAAGGGACTCAGTGATTTCTCAGACTGTGTTACAAGAGATGAAAGTGCAGCATTCTAATTTTTAAAAAGCACATCATTGTTTGCATTCAATAAAATTCCTTTCAAAATCAACTTTCCATGTTCCAATTATATTCAACAACATTCTAGCTAACATTTCGGCTGCAATTCAAATTAACTAATGCCCAAAAGAGCCCTAATAGACATGGTTCTGAGCTCAATTGAATACAATCAAAGCTCATGAAATGAAGGGGGAAATGCTTATTTCATGCAAATTCTGCATATCACTCAAGCTTAATTTTACTGATAATATAAAGGTGGGACATTTTGAACATTACAGTGAATGAAACTTTTAAGCGGTGAGAGTTATTTTATAAAATGCTACCTCTGAAAAGCTGATTGCCAAACAGTATAAAAATGGTTTGAGGCATAAATGCCAAGTTCATTTCTATTTCGCTTCTGAGGTAACTATCTTTCAAATCGCAACAGCTGGACTATTTAACACAATCTGGTGAATCAAAGTATAGTTCTTCTCCGGTCTCCCAGCGGGACGTCTGCATTAGTCTGTGGCAGCCATCCAGCAGATGACGCACAGCCGGACGGTCTGAACTGTTTCATTTACAACAAAACTGGATAAAGCCGCAATCATATTTACCACCTTCAAGGACAGAAAACGCAAAGATTTAAATTTGTCTTTATAAAGTAGTTTCCTGGGAACACTCCAGAGAGAAAGTCAGATTTTATTTTCCCTGGTATAAAAATAAGACTTTTCCTCACCCCTTCCCCAAACACACCCCCACCCCCCCGGCCCCCAGCCCTCTGCCTGATGACTACAGCAGAAAGCCGAAGTGGCATTATAGCAGAGGTGGTTTTTATTTCTCTCAGAAACTCTCGTTTTTCAGGGGATTTTATTGAATGCACTTGTCCAAAACGTCCCCAAATCAATCTTCAAAAGCAGGTGAAACTTCCTAAATTCTTAACAATTCTAATGCTTTTTCTTATCACGAAGGTAGAACAAAGCTAATGTCTTTTGGCCTTGTGTTCTTTATTTAAACTCCATTTTAGCTCAAAGAATAAATGGGTCTGCCAGTGTGGCTCTGTTTCTATCTGAGGGAAAAACCTATCATTTTAAGTCATGAAAAAAATTACAGTTAGAGGACAGAAGACCGTCATGTTGAAGCTCTGATACTGACCTCAAGGTGCTGATTCGACCTCGCGATTAACAAGCATTCCCTTTGCTCAGAGGTAAGACTGACTGGGCAAGAGCTGTGTCCACACTCAGCCAGTTTCCCTAGAGGGGTCTCTACTCCGTGGGCATCTCAGTGGCCAGGTCACATCCCAGACCACAGCACCGTGAGCCTTGTTCCTTATTCTTCCAGGGCAAACTGCACCTTGGACATTCACAGATTCCAGAATACACAGGTCCAGGCAGGTGCAGGAAACTGGACTATTTGTGGAAGCAAAACCAACACTGATAATGTATAAATTAAGATTGATTTTAAGTTCAGTCAAAGATTCTGAAATACGTGATTTTTTTAAGTTACTTTTAAAGTTGGTTTTGATTTTTTTTTTTTTTTGGTGTTGTAACTTTGCACAACTTTAACTCACTAAGGAAAATGCAGTTATATCCCTGCTATTAAAGAGTAAATGCCATTTAGAAGGAGTATTTTAAGAGACATAATCCTTCACAAAATTTACCATAACACTGGCTCTTCCACAAAGCTGCCATACACAAAATATTTCTGCTTTCATTCTAAGTTTGCAGGACAATATTTCTTAAAAAAATTAAATACAATGTTTTTCTTTAAATTTACTATATTTATACTTTAAACTCTCTTTTAAGATGGGAAGTCCCAGAGAATTCAGTGTGCTGCTCTTCATATAGTTGTAAGATAAAGTATATTCCCAGTGAAACATGCTTATCAGGTTTCAAAAGTGACGTTAATGTATCCTTGGATCCAAATAACATTTAACTTTGAGTAAACTACTTTTATTTAAATAAATTAAAGAAATCTCCCTCTACTCCACTATACACAAATAAAAAGAAACACAAATACCTCAGATATTCATTGAAAGAGATCTTAAAAAATTACCAAAGCACCAAAAGCATTTTGGTTCTCTGTGGAAATGATATATTTTATGCTAAGTCTCTTTAAATCATAGGTGTTTGCCACTGGAGGCAAACGTTAGAAGGCAATTAATTCTTTGAGAGAATGGAGAATTACTCAGCAGTATTTTAATAGTCATTTTGAGATTTATGCAACAGAATTTTAACACTAGGTGCAACGCAGCCTCAACAATGGGCCTGGAATAGCTGCTTCCTATCCAGCAACTCGAACACTAGGAAGACAATACCCACCGGCTGACCTTCCGGACCGTCCACAGCAGAACTCCTTGGGGGGGAGGAAAAGACTAAGTGAGGGGATCTCAACTTCCAGAACATTCAGTTGTTCTGCTAATTTTGTTGTTAAAACTTAATTGTCCATGTACAAGCACACATGGAGAACCTTTGTAGTGGTGCTTTGCTGAGCTGAGCTGTTTCCTGCAGTGTCCGTACACAATTCAGCAGTGCTAAGATTACAGTTGAGAGCAGAGCAAATCCTTTAATTGTATAAGAGCATCAGATTAAGCTAACTTCCATGCAGTCCATTCTGCTAGCTTGTAGTCTTCTCTCGGAAACCAATGTTTACTAAGTACCGGGAAGGCGTCCCTTTCTCCACCCCGCCATCATCATATGCACATGCACACGTGTGTGCCTGCACACACGCACACACATACACACACATGAACACAATCACAGAGAGGAGAAAATGAGGAAATGGGGGGATGGGGGAGTAACAGGAAGGAAATCCACCCTTTCCACAACAGGGACCAAACGAACCTCTCTACTGTCCATGTCAGCAAAATGTTGACCCAAACATCTCTTAAAGAGTAGTTTCATGGCCAACCAAACTAATTTCCACCTGAGACCAATGTTTGAGAAATTTTATGCCAATTTTTCCTAAAAATTTCTATTTTGTACCATATTTCAAAAGCTCAGATTCTCCAGTTCTAATGGGAAAAAAATCGTATTTTTCCTTCTCATTTTTGTACATTAGTTTCATCCAGGAAATAATGAAATGAAATTGAAAAGAGACCAGGCAGAGGTCAAACAATGATAAAATCAATTTTACTTTTAATTCAAAACCTGAGAGCCAATTAGATTTTTTTTCTTTGTTAGAATTGTTTGACTATCACACTAACCAAGAGACATAAAATTTCTCTTTAATCAACTCCCTTTGCTCTTTGGTTAATGGATCAAACGAGATGAACTTTTAAAAAATAAATCTCTGTGAAGCCAAAAGTCACATTTATTTAGAGACACTATAGATCTAGAAATGAAATGCAAATTAAAATAAAAATGTTTTCATTGGAAAGGGATGTTTTTCTATTGAAATTGAAGTCCTATAATTGCTACATGGGTTTTTAGTTTTCAATTCTTCTAGAGCAAAAAGCGACCTGTTTTGACCTCCAAAACAAAAAAAAAAAGGCAAGCTAGCTGCATATCTGATGGTTTAAAGGGAAATTTAAAAGAGCTTGATAGAGTTTTGGGGCGATCTGAGGTTGAAGAAAAATATGATGAATTAGAGAAGTGTTAACTGGAAGACTCTCTGGCAATTGTGGCTTAAAAAGATCTTTGAGAATCAAGAAGAGAGAATACAACTATGAAATCACTACAAATCACACCAATTACAATAGAATCTGAATTCCCTTTCAAATGGGTTTCCCTTTAGAAGCAAGGTTTTATAGAGTAACTAGGTGAAATGAAGTCATACTCGAGGCTGGCTGCCTTATTTAGTTGCAACTGTCAGGATTTTCCTTCCTGACAGTAATTAACAGAGAAATAAAGCTCAATATGGACAATTATGGCCACTTCCAGATGAGACAGTTCAGTGATAAAAAAAGCAAGATGGCAAGATTACAAGATACTCAGGCCTCTTAATTGCAATGCTGAAATCTTTTAAGATTTGCTGACCTCATTCTTCATAGGCAAGGCTTCCTCGTCCTGCCCCTCTTGATAACAGAGATGTTGTCAGATAGGATAACCAAAGGACACGAAATCATAAACTCCAAGGAGATAACCAAAGACAGACCTCTCTCAAAGAGGTGGAACATAAGTGGGTACAAAAAGGAAATGTTTTGGACTACAGAATGTATGTCTTTGTCATCCAGAGGGGTTGGGGGAAGAAGAGGGTGGAAAACTGGCTCCAGAGAGAGCACGGTGGACTATGGTATGGACGACAGGTGCATAGGCAGTGAGTGAACAGGGTGACTACACCTGAAGGGGGGTCCTATAATTCAAAATATTAATAATGATGTAAACCAATGATACTTAAGTAAAAAATTAAAAAAGAAAAAGAATGTATGTCTTTGAAACAACTGAATTCACAGATAGTGATTCACTTTTATATTATATTATTTGGTAAAGCACCTTTCTAATCCAATGACTAGAGTCAGATATCTTTAAGAAACCAGTAAAATGTCAATAAATTAAAAAAGTGTACACAGAATTTATGCCAAAGACTAATGGAGCTTAGAATTATTCTGATATGCTAATATCCAAAGTTTATTTATGAAGTGTGCTCATTCTTTATGGGACATTTGGCATGAAAAACATTAAGGTGATTCCTTTCCAATTACTCTTTAAGTATTTTTTTCTAATTCAGACTGGCTCTCCTTTTTCAGAATTCTTTGTTTACTGAGTTAACATTTTCTTTCCTTGACAAGAGATATTTTAATTGCAAGGGTCAGCCTTAGGAAGAGGAGAAAGGAAGGGGGGGGGTGTTATGAGTGTGGAGGGTGATAACCCAAAATAAACAGTTAGGAAAGACTGCCCGATTTATTTCCTCTGTGATCAGAAATTTCTAATCCAAAGAGGTCTAAAAGCATTTGGGGCAATAGTCACAGGGCTGTAATGAGAATCTCAACCCCTAAAAGTCCTATTCTGAAGAATAACAGTTATTTTGATTTGGACTGGTAAATTATGATGATGTTTAAAAATTAATCATCTTACATTTCTAGGTTTCTATGTGTCTTCTGGAAATCAGTATTGAGAGACACATTATAGGCAGATGATAAATGCTTAGCTGTGTTCTTTATCTGATCTGTGAACAGCTTTACCATGTAACCACTTTTGTAAGGAAGTGCTGGGATTCTAGAGAGTGTCAAATTTTCCTGCCTCAATTTTAGAAAAGGAAAAACACAACAAAAAGAAAACAGAACAAAAAGGTTATAAGACTTTCCTAAGTTCACCAGGCCCAGTCAAAACCCCAAGTTTCTAGTATCTCAGCTTTCAACTCTTAACTTTTGTCTTTGACCATGCAGTAATGGCCCACCATTATAATATAGGAGAGAAAAGCAATTTATTGAGATACTTTCATAGATCATCTAATTTACATGACAACCCTGGAAAGGTAGGTGCTGCTACTCTCATTTTACACACGAGGAACCAGCCATAGATTAAATAACTTGTCCAAGGTCATAAAGATGATAAACGGCAAGCCCACGCTTCGAGCCCTAGTCTACAGAATTGTGAAGGTCAAGTTCTGAAAGGCCCGGATGCCGCTTCCCATCCTGTACACACACTGCCAGGCACAGCTCGGGAAAGTGACCACACTGCTTCCCTGTTATCACCACCTCTCCAGTCTACAGATTTTTACTGGTGAAAATATAAATCATTTCTGACCTTGTGTAAAGCTTGGTCTGTTTCCAGGTAATGAAGCTGTCTGACAGTAATAATTATCTTTTAAAATTCTATAGTTGGCATTTTCTCTATGGCATACTCATCATTCCACCCATTGATTAGGCTGAATCAATGAGTCTTAGTATATTTGAACACTGTCAGATTAATCTAGATCAACAGGAAATATCATGAGAGCAAAAATGTGTGTAAAACTATTCATGTGGTTGGCCAACTCTAGCCCTCACAGCATAAAGAACATAAGCAAAGATAATTCCTGTCTCAACTGTAACTAATCAGAAAAAATAAAAGTCACTGTTAGATTTAAGGTATTATTATTAGGTAGTATTACACGTACTAGACGAATTTAAAAGCATACAAATATTTCTAAAGCTATTATTAAAATAGAAATAGAAACTTTTAGGTCACTGTAAGTCTTGTTATACTTTCATTTTCTCCTTTTTTTCCCCCCAAAGAGTACCTTGCTTAGCCTGGTGACAAGAAAGCTCATTTTTGATAAATCCTTGCACTCAAGTATTAAAGGTATCTCTAGCCTTCTCATTAAGTCCCCAGGAAATAAACCTATATATCTCTGATACTAGAATTTACTGGATAGAAGTTACTCAGTTATTTAGAATACATATCTATGCTGATTTTAGGAACTGATTAAAAGATAAAGAAACTTTGCCAGAATAGCTGGACTTAATTTTGTAGTTAAGAGCTTATGCAGAAGACACCTTTCTTTCTACCCTTACATTGAGAGTCTTTTTGAGAAGGTAAGCAAACTTTCCTGCCCGCTTGAAGTCAATCAAATGAAGATGGCTGGATCTTCCTTTTACAACTCGGTTTTCTAGTGTTCCTGATGGTTTTGTCTTGTGTAGGTTCAAAGAGGCAGAAGATATGCAAGATTAGGCTGAATGTAAATGACTCCTGAACATTTACAAAATGTTTAAAAACCCAAATTATCAGTTAACAAACAAAAACCTCTAATATCTAGGTTGTTTGTGTGATTGTTGAATAATGGGGAAATACTGGTTAATTGAGTATTCCAATCATCGGTATTCTGCAGTTTTATTTTTTTTTTAAGATTTATTCATTTTTGCATACAAGCTGGGGTACAGACTGGAGGCGTGGGGTGGTGAGAGTGTTGACCAGAGACAGAGTGGGGAGCAGAACAGGCAGATTGACGGAAACACACTGCTGAGGGGAGCAGCGGGTGAGGCAGGAGAGGTCTGCCGCGCCATGTGGGAATCTCCCTGGCCGGGCGTCACTGCTGCTGACAGCTCCACAGCACAGCGCTTAACTGATGCGCCACTAGGGAGGCCCCGATATTCTGCAGTTTTAGTCTGCAGTTATATGCTGCAGTTTTATGAACATGTGCTCATTCATTCATTTATTCAACAAGTATTTATCAAGAGACTCCCAGGAGGGAGGAATTATTCCAGATGTTTGAAATATACCGATGAACAAAATCAACACCGTCCAAATTCCTGCCTTCATGGAGCTTACATTCTAGCATGGGAAGGAAGAAAATAAGCAGTAAACAAAATAAAGTAGAAAGTATGTTGGAAAGTAATTGCTGGGAGGAAAAATGGAGGAGGGGACAGGGGAACCAGAATTTGGGGAAGACGAACTGCAATGTTAGGTAGGGTGTCAGGATAGGCCTGATTGAAAAGCAAAGAATTAATGGAGGTGAGATAGTAAGTCATGCAGCTAATAGCAGAAGAATGCCACACAGAGTACATAGCAGAGCCAAGGGCCAGGGTGGAATGATACTTGGTCAAAGGGGCCAAAGTGAAGGGAGGAAGGGGAAGGAAGAGAGGGAGGACAGTGGACAGGCAGCACTGTATATACTAGAGGGTACTGAGACCGATGTTCCTTGGGGACATCTCTGCTAGGAGACGAGAGTGTCACTGGCCTGAAACACAGTAATGGTGTCACAGACAAAATAAAGGTGCAATACTAGAGTGCAAAGACAGCTTTAGAAAGCAACAGAAACACTTCATTTCTTAATTGCTGATCTGACTTCAGAGTGCTTTGACAATTTAGGTCTATGAAGTAAAACAATGTGGTTGCCTCTGCTTTATGGTTAGTCTAACAGGGTGAACTTCATTATCAAAACCAGATGGAAACAGCCCTGAAAATAATCTTTTCCATTCCTGGCAGCCAGGCCAGGTTCAGAGAGTCTGGATAAATCATGTGAGTTTTTCCTTTTAAAACCTGCACGTAACTACATTAAGATAAACTTCCTTTACTCCTTTAAAAGCTAGGTTTAAATATCAATAAATGAAATGAGCTTGTCTGGGAACTGAGTAATAACCATGTACATACACAGTATACTTGGATTCATTTGGACAGTTTAACCGCACGTAATAAGGAGACAGATTTTTCAGAGGCGCTCTTCTTTGCTAAGTGACTGCCAATATGAAAATACATGGCATTAGTTATTTCAGCTAAAGAATGTCAAGAACGGAATAATCAAGCATTAAGTCACAAAGTTTAAAAGTTAATACAGCAGCACAGAGTATTTGTATTAGTGCTTTAAGTAGATAAATTAAATTGAAATGTGTCTCTTAAGCAGTCATTGAACAAGCAAGATGAGAAATAAATTGAGCTTCACATGGGCCTTTATGGCATCTAACAACTGTGTCTGTCAACACATGGATCCTTTTCACTGTCAATTCAACACACATTTTGCAGACCTTGGGCCTGCAATTATTTCATTTCCTTTCTTGGAAATGTAATTTCCACTTACTTTTGGAGAATAAAAGGCAGACAAAAGGAGGAAGGAGTTGCAGTATTTTCTGATTAAGATTATCTGTGTAAAATGGTAAAAGAAAAAAAATCTATACACACACACTGAAGCATTTCTCAGAAACTAACTTGTCTCAGCCAAATTGCTTTTGTGTCTAGATATTGGTTCAAATGTAGCCAGATTGCTGATGTCAAATTAGGTGTTAAACAAATTTAATAGGAAAGATGAAGAATGAATATAGATCATCTTTCTGTTAGAACTGCTCAAATGACTCCAGTCAAAAGAAAGAAAACACACGGCTGCAGGAGAAAATGTGCTTTTAAACACAATGAAATTAGATAAAACTGTAAATCTGAGAATAAGGCCATTCATCCCAAAAGAGAGGAAAAAAAAGTTAATAGCACCAATGGGAGAAATGCAAGAGTGGAAGAAAATACCGGTTGGCAAAAATAGATCTAAATTGAATTCCAACTTCATTTGTCCAGGCTTCACCTTTTAAACTAAGACAGGTAGAGCTATAAAAAAGGGGGTTCTTTCTCTCTTGATAGAACAGGAAATCAGAGGTTTAATTAACCGTGATTACAATACTCCGCTGATCTGATTTGTCTCACCTCTTCCTTTTCTTTAAGTGACAAACCAGCTGACATCCTGGCAAGGGAACTAAAGCAAAACCAGAATAATTTCAAAAAGAGCTTGCCATTGTTATGAAACAAATTGATCCTCCACCAGATCTGTCTGAAACACATTCAATAGCAAGATTAGCTCTTTGACAATCAAAGTGCCACTTTCAAGCAAATCTACATATGTAACTCTTTACATTGGATATTTTAATTCCCAGGGAAGAACAATATTAAGGCACAACTTTAGCTGAAGACCAGGAAGTAAGGCTGTAAGAATGTGCCCTTCAAGTACATTTGAAGATCTAGTATCTTATCTAGTATCTTCCTTGGCTACTCTTGAACCATTAAAAGGTGTAATGTACACACTTAATCTTGAAAGGATGATTAAGTATATTCTGATGATGAGTAAGTATCATCCAGGTCAATTCATTGTGTAGAAGAAGAATCCGATTACTAAACCAGTTTAGGAATTCTCTTTACGCATGTCTGCTTTGGACCAGAGTAAGACCTATATGCTAAGAGCCCAGAATCAAAAGTTGGCTCATCAAATGCAGGAAGAAGAGTATTTGCTGGCTAGCCAAACTAACATCTCTCTAGAGAGAAATAAAGCAAAGCAACACACAAATCAGTCATCACAGATTTGTCTACACACTACTTAGTAAAGAGCATCATTACTTACTGAAATGCAACCTTGGAACTTGTGCATCCTTCCAATTTACACGACCCTTCACCTGGCTCAGGTGTTGGGGGGGACTGGCTGTTGAATTCTGCCTCCAGAGTTTTCTTGTTCAAGGCTGTTCTGGATACAGAACCCAACACAGGCATGGATTTGGACTCTGAGGTGGCTAATATCCCGGTTGGACCTTAAAACCAAACACATACCTCAAGTTTAATCATTCTGAGTGATGCTTATTAACATGGCACTGAAAAACAGATTAGTCGAAAATCCCTCGGGAAGTGAAAAGGCCAAGTTTGTTAAAATTTCAAGCTGAAAAAATGTTCCTACGAGAAATTCGCTCTGCTTTGGTGGTGCAATGCTTTTCAGTGCACCAGGACCACGCTGAGAAACTGTGTTCACACCTTTAGGAAACCACAAAACCCAAGCCCTGGCTCCTTAGCTACCCAGAGCCCTCATAGGGCTGTGGAAATTCTTTTCTTCTGGCAGAGTGTGGCTTTCTGACAGCCCTACTTGAATCATTTGGCCTCTCAAGAGTTAATTCTTCCCAAAACTCAGCTCTGCATTTTAAACAGAAAATGGAACAATGTCAAAGGCTCTTTTTAAAAGGCTCATAAAGGCTTCTTGAGCATTAAACAGCTTTTATGAACATTTTCATTTTAATGTGATTGAGAAGTAAGTGGATTTATTTCCCCTTAAAATACAGACACAGGATTATAAAAATGAAGTGGCAAAGAGTTTAGACTTTGTGCTCTTTGGGACAGAATTTTACTGAAATTATTGGCATATCAAGCTAAAAATTTGGGGCCCTGGAGCTAAGCACTATCATTACTTCTTATTCAGTCTCCAGTTAGAAAGATTCTATCCTTGACAGTTTCTCTCAAAGGGAGATTCAAACGTATTTTTCTGGAAATTTCAGGAGGAATCCTTTTAAAACAAAGGAATTTATAAAGTAAGTCACAAATGTGCAAATAATATTAGAACTTCTAAAAATTAAGCTAGAGAATACTTCTGAGAAGTGCCACTAAGAAGAGGACAAAACCTGGGAATTTCTTTATACTTAAGAAATGTCAGATCATCTCCTAATATGGAAAGTACTAGAGGTTATAATCCAAAATGCTAGTTAATCCCTGATTAAGCCCTGTAAGTTGATATTAAGCCCTGTAAGTTTATTTTTGCCTGTATATCAATGTGTTTGATGTATTATATCAACAATGGCATCCTAATTTGAAAAACCTATCTAAGAGACTAGAAATTGGTTCAGCCATCATGTTGTTGAGCCACCTTCAGCCTTATTCCATGTGGGAAATACAGAGGCCCTGGGGCCTAGGGGAAAGCCTCACAATACAAAGCATCATACCTGTTTTCCTCATTTATTTCATTTATACAATCTGGGTAGACACATTCATGATATTACTGAATATTCAGTTTCCTTCCCAACTATGTTGGGCCTCGTATGTTGCTGGGAAGGTGGAAATAAAGAAAGGACAGAAAGATCAAGAAAGTTAGCTCCTGAAAATAAACATATGAAATTGAATTCAAGATTTGCTTCAGTTCTATTCTGCCCTTGGATAATTGTGCATTAGATAGTTTCAAACACTCTCTCCTTGTAGGGAAGCAAGGGCTGTTTCTGAGTACACCAACGCCTATTGCTCATTCTGCAACGGAAGCCGATTCAAAAGCAGAGAGAGTGGGTGAGCTGTGCCAGAGCTCTTATTTTTCTTATATACAAAAAGAAATAAAGAAAAATGCATAATGTTTAAGAATGTTATTATTTTTATTACTGTATCCTATTAAAGTTGCCCAGTATTTTTCAAGAGGTACTTGCTGCTCTTTAAAATGGTTGGTAGGCCACAAGTCTAGGCAAAACAAGGGAGTATCAGTTAGGTCCATAAGAAAAATTCTAAAGGAAAAAAAAATGCTGCACTGACCCCTGGGGCGATACCAACTAATTTGGGAACTGTGTTTTGCAGACCTCAGGTTACCTTGCCCTCCTAGGATGCTTTTTCTACTTGTGACCACACATTTTGCCTCCCTAGAAGTCTCTGTGGGAAGAAATAAAAATCTTGGAGATTCAAGAATACCTGAGGGACAAACCTATCAAACTGTTCTCTCTAGTTTGCTCCCACCACACCTGCAGTTGTGTTGCTTTAGCTTCTCATTTTCCACCCCTGGAATTTTCATTTTGCCACTTCATGACATTTATAAAGGATTTTCATGTAAATCTCTCTTATGGTTTGATGCTAAGAAGACATTTGTAAAAAAAAATATGGTATACTTTCTTCAGCTAGATGAAGGTTTCTAAGTTTATTTCCTCCCCTCTCCCTTTTTTCTTTGGTTACTAGGAAACATAAAAGAAAACTTCTGCCCAATTACAAGTCTCTCTCTTCAGCATGTGCTTCCTCTCCACACTGCCAGTTATGCTGTTTTTATATCTCTATCCAAATATTGATTCACTTGAATATTCTCTAATTTCCTAAAATGATAAATTGAATATGTGTATATTAGTGGAATATAATAAATAAATGAAAAATTCTCACCATGTTTTTCTACCTTTCTCTACTCTTCGAAATAATCACATTCTCATATAGACTGAAATGAAAATGTTCTCTCATTGAAAACTAATGTCGAAGTGGTGGGTGCTGTTGTACTAATTTCAAGAATGAAGAAAGTTTTCGGAGGATCAGCTAAGTCAGAGCCAAAATGCATGGCACAAAATGGCATCTACTACATCCTAAAAAACAATGTCCGCCATGAGTATTTTAAGGATGAGATGTTGGAAACAATGATTAAGTCACAAAATGAATGAACTTTTAAAGTGAGCCTAAGGGCAAAAAAAAAATCTCTCATTACCTTCCTGAGAGGTGTCTGTTCTTTGGGGGGATGGAGAAGTGGAATTCTGATTGGATTTTAACAGCAGAATTTCCAGACCACACTAAAAACTGAAGAGCTGTTTGTTTTTTTTAAGAGGAAATGAAGGTTTCGTCTCTTTATAATAAAGGTTTGCCTGGTATGGTGCTTTTGGTTCAAAGAACCAATGCACCCATTGTTTGAATAAATCACAAGGTGAAACTAGAACTTGCCTATCAAAAACCAAAATCCTTAATATTTTAGTAAGTTAAATTCAGTAGGCATGGCTTTGCAAATTTAAATTATGATTAATAAGTTGACTAAACTGCATTTAAAAATTTCAGCCAATTACCAATGGTGGCTAATTAATTTTACTTTGGAGTAGTCTTTTGTTTGTTTTTTCACTTTGGAATAGTTTCTTTAAGCTGGCTCCAATTCCACAAGGAACCAGGGATGAAGAAACCTTATAATGATTTATATTAATTCCTGTGACCAAGCTGATTAAAACAAAAACCAAAGTTAAGTTCTAAGATTCTGAAGTCCAACACATGCACACCACAACAAAATACAAACTGTGGACTCAAATCTTGCTCAGAAGGTCACTTACAGTGACAGAGATGGATTTTCTTATTCATTTGGTGCACAGAGGCAATAAAACAAAAACAAATACAAAAAATAAAGATGATTTCTCTGCATTTGCAACTGAAGTGTGAACTATTACTACGAACTATTATGTGCTGATTTTGTGCCAGGCATAGAGCTAGAAGAGAAACAGTGGGGATAAAGCTCTGAACCAGCAGGGTGTACTCATAGCCTGTTCAGTGTTAGAAGGTAGCGCTTTTAGACTCTATTTCCTGAGTGGGGCAGCTGCTGGTGAGGAGGGATGTATATGAGAAAGTCACCAACTTGCCATATGTGGCTTTGGCTTGGATCTAGGTCTCTGCTCAGCAGATGCATTAGGACAGATGGCATCTGGGTACGCGCCTGCCTGTATATTTTCCTTTTCCTTTTCTCTCTCTCCTTTCCCTTTTCTCACTCTCTGTATAAATAAATTTTGTTTTTGTTTCTCCTGCCTGCTTTTCGCTTATGTCTTATGTTCCTAAGTGTGTGGGTGAGGCCCACCAACTGGGTAAACAGGAAGCAACCCACCGGGTTTGCTCCATTATAGTGCCAAGCACATCTGCTACACTGACTTCCTTAATCCTTAGAATAATCCTTTGAAGCAGTACTTTTATTAACCTCATTTTATAGATGAAGAAATTGAGGCACAGAGATGTTGAGAATTTGCTGAAGGCCAAGCAGCTAGGAGATGGCAGAGCTGGGATTCAAACTCAAGAGTCCTGATTCTGATTCTGGAGCCTATACTCGCTGCTATATTGTTGTCAGAGCCCTCCTGAATGCCTTTAGACAGGGCAACTTGCCTAAAGCAAGTCATGAATCTATAAAAGCCTGATTTCTTACAAATAAATAAACAAACATTAAATAAAAATAACTAAGCATTTCTTGGCAATATCCTGAAGTACCTTTGCCTATCCATTACTTCTCACTCACATTAAAATAATTTTTAAAATATGACTTCATGTTAAAAAGGGATCGATAGAAAGATGTTTCCGAGAAGAGGGACAGAGCTGTGTAGAATCAAATCAGCTTACTACTGCTATCCGCTTCTGCTGTCACCTTTCTGCGACGCAGAATCCTTTCTAACTCAGTTTCACTGTTTTCAGTGTGAAGGGATTTTAAGCTTCTTGAACTAGTGGATTTGTTAAGTGCCCCCTAAAGTGAAAACAAAAGAAAAACAAAAACAAAAGGGTTAATGTCTTAATACAACAAACAAAAGAATATAAAAATCAAATTACTAAAACATTATCAGAATTTGAATGGAATTAGGAAATAAAATGAATTTGCCATATATAGGTATTTTAAATGTGGTCATCTTCAACAAGATATAGTGTTGGATCACTTAAGATGATGTTAGTGATGATGTAAGATGTTAGCTTTCATATCAAAAGAACAGTACAAGAACTCCTCTTGATGAGCTGCCTACATGAGATTCAGTGGTGGGAAGTACTTGCATATCGATGATAAGACTCTGATGGGTGTTGATCCACTGCATGGAGAAGAGAACAGATGTTGAACTCACCTTCGAAGATAATCTTGATATAGCAGCCATAAGCTACTGAACCCAAATCCCTGTGGCACTGACAAATGTGTGGCTGATTCTTCAGAGAGAATAACCCTGGTGGCACACTTGGTGGCAAAGGTGTGGCGGCCCAAGGAGGCACATGATGCTCTCTCGTGGCCTACCCAAAGAAGCAGTGAACTGAGTACACCTTGACTTCAGAGTGAAAGAGGAAACATTAATCATACAGGGGGGCAAGGAAGGGCCTGGGGTCATAATTCCATCTTCCTAAAAGAATATATTATTAGAGCTAGAAAACACGGAAGGAAACGAGAGATGCTATGAAACTGGGCTCCTACCAAATCAGCACTGACTTCCAAGATGACAGAGACAGACCCAAGCAGTGGTTCCCTCCCTGCCTCCTCAGGGAAGTATGCGGTAGCGGGAGAGCTGGGGGGTTTCCATCTCCATGGCCAGTCAGGTGGTTGCACAGTCAGGTGCTGTGATTCTTCCGTGTAAGGATTTAGCACCCCACCATTACAAATGGCCTGTTTTCTTTCATAAGAAATGCCTGCTATTTCTTTGAAATGGTCTTCCACGGTCATGCTGCAGGCCTGGGGGTAGGAGAGGAGGAACCAGAAGAACCATAATCTTTTGATCAGAGAAAATCAGAACCTCAAGTCTGGTATAACTTGCCAGACTTCATGCCACAGTCAAAAGGCAGTTTTTCTCCACTGAGGCTCACACCAGACTCGCCTCCTTCACCTCTGTGCTCACTAAGGGCTTGCCTTAACCCTGATCCCTGGCCCCTGCCAACTTCCTGAAGGATTCTAAGAATTCTGCCGGCTAAAAATGGTCACTCATGTTTCTTCTTCAGTCTATAAAACAAACAAACAAAAAAATGTAGCTTGTAAAGTCAGGTAGTTGCAAACCTTACATGATGCAGGTTATCATGTTTTTTTGTTTAGAAAGGTTTCTTCCCCCAAATTGCTTAAAGTTATAGAAAAGCAGCCTGTTGTCAAAGGGGGAGAATGACTAATAAGATTAGAAGATTATATTCTTTTGCTGTGAGCCACCTAACCCAAGCCGAGGTGTAAAATACTTAGATAAGGCTTATATTTTAATCAAGCATATAATACCCTCCCCACCTCCAGCACCTCTGTCTGCTTTTATTACAAAAACATGTAAGATATATTCAAAGGGAAATTACATTATATGTAACACTATAATAGTATTTTGTGACTTAAAAATTAGATTAGGTTTCTTATTTAACAATTAATCTGGAACAGCTAGTTTAACAGTTAACTTGCTTTATTTATTTCAACATTAATCCAGCTCTATACCTAATCATCAGAGAATTATAAAGTAAAAGTAAAACTAATACTGATAAAGTAATAAAAACAGAACTAAAGCCAATTTAGATACATTTTTTTAACTGTGCTAGAAAAACTATTCTTGAATCATTTGTGGTTTTTTAAAAAAAACTTAATAGATGTATCACTTGTAAATAGATATTTGAAAAACTTACATTCAGTACTGTTAAAATAACTCAAAACACCATTTATTGTTTGAATGTAAAGGACATTCTGTGTAATTTCCCAGTGGCTGGAGTTAATTCAAGGAAAGTATGTGGGGGGTGGGGG
>PVIJ01015458.1:0-36448 GCA_004024925.1 Scalopus aquaticus
ATAAGCCAGAAAGAAAAAGAAAAATATCGAATGGTTTCACTTATAACAGGACTATAGGGAGGCAGGGTGGGAGAGAGACACTCAGCGGTGGGGGGGTGGGGGGAGGGGAGGATAAGGGCACAAAATGGAAGAGAGGAGAATACAGGGGACCATGGAGATGGATCACGGGTGAATTGGTGGTGGGCTGCCCAAGGGGAATAAAAAATGTAAAAGACATAAATAACAATAAAAAAAAAGAATAATGAAATACACTTTGTATACTTCAAGTTACCTCGTTCCATCTTTACAAGGTCCCAGCATAAAGAAATTCTGCTCTTTAAACAGAAAACACTGTAACTTTCATGAGTAACAATAATTAAGAAAGTCAAATGTGTCCAATACCCATAAGCGGGCAGGGAGGCACAGGGCAATCTTCCATGTACTGGCATTAAGATTCAATAATGGCTCAGTGGCAATGCGTGCATTTTAATAGCTATTTGTAGTTTCATAAACAGTTGTTTATTATTGTTATTATTATCATTATCATTATTTTCTTCAAATATTACATTACTAGTTATGGATAAAATGAATTGGAATCCTGAAACATAGATCAAATGAGCAAAGAAGAATGAAGTCCCACTAGGCAAGCTATCCCATATATGTTCAGCATTTTAGGGTAAAGCAGAATGGTAGGAGCACACCAAAGCCCAGGAGAAACATCAACAAAAAAATTTTAGAAGGATTTGTGGCCTGGATTTGACCTGTAGCTACCTAATGCATAACCACTGAGTATACCAAAGGGTAGAGAAAAAGGAGGAATACAAATACAGCATTTATCGAACTAAAAGCCAGGTACATTTGCATACCTGGTCAAAGAAATTCTCACATTCAACATTTACAATAACCTTGCTAAAAAGGCAAAAGTGTCTCATTTTCACTTATTAAGTAAATAAGGTTCAGATACCTTAAACACCTATCCAACGTTACATATACAAGCAGCATTTTTGCTGAACTTTGTTCCTGGGTGTGTCCAAAGTCCTTGTTTCTTCTGAGAAGAAAAAAAAAAAAGCAATGGCCTTAATGTCTACATGGCATAGCAGATATTCTGTTCAGTCCATGAAATCTTAAAAATCTTGAATTCATTACAGACATTCAACAATCAAGACTTGTCATACTAAAATCTGACTTTCCAGCTTTAAGGGAAGACAACTTATGCCACTCTGTGGCAACTTTGGAAGTGCTGGCATACCTGGCATTCCTAGAAACAGTTCCTGTTGGCAGTGTTCAGCAGGGGCTAGGTGGTGACTTTCCTCTATTTGATGGTGTGCCCTGTCTTAATCTCTGACTCACATTCACTTCATTTGCGGGCTTTACTTGCCAGCTTTTGTGGACACTGCAGTGTGTTCCCTCCCATTTCTGTTCAGCATGTGTTTTCATCCCAGCTAAGGCAAACTATTAAATTCTCCTCTCCCATCACTGGGCAGGACATCTAAAGGGTAGAAAGTTCTACAAAACACTGTCAAATGAAGTATAGCTGATTGGCCTGTGGAGTTCATTTGAAGTGCATGCCTGCAGCAATGTTTAGGATTTGAATGCAACTTTAATCAAAGTATATGAAATAAGTTGTTCTTCAGGCGTCTTTATTCAGACCCAAGGCTTGCAAATAGCTATTTTGCTCTAAGTCTCACTAGAGGAGGCACAGAACTTAACTGCTATGATACTCAATATTTCTGAGGTTGTTTATATACAGATTTGCCACTGAAGTACTTGTTAACTTTAAGCAAGCAAACCAACATCCTGACCTCTCACCAGCCACCAAACATAAACTCACCTTGAGTGATATCTAATATTTCAAGCTTTAGTATTACCATGCCAAGAATCACTTTGATCTATATAGGTCAACAAACTATAGGCAACCAAATATGTACACACACACACACACACACACACACACACGTGAAATGAAATGACTGATTTTGCCTTACTTCCTCAAAAAATCTTCCTTGGCTAATCCAATCTCACTTTCATACCATTTACTCTGAACAGTAATCTATTAATCTATATTAGATTATTTTACACTGGAGAATTATTACTACTTGGACTTATATTGTAGAGTTTCAATGCTGAAGAGAATTTAAAGGATTATTTAATCCACCTTTTCATTTTATAGTCAAGAAACTGAAGCCCAAAAAATTTAAGTGATTTGTCCTGTCACAAAGATAGCTGATAAAAAGCACATTTGACCCAGTTCTATGGTCTTTATACTCCAACACAAATCCATTTATTATGTACCTTCCCAAGCACACTTTGAATATAGTGGCCTTGGTTATGATATCGATAATTTATTCATAAATACCTTAGCTCAGACAGTGTAAAATAAATGTATAAATTTTCTAGTCTCAATGTATACTCTAAGGATACTTAGTTGCCCTGATCAAGAATTCACAGCTAACAGTCAATCAAAATGCCACACACCAGAGAAGAGTATTTGCAAGAATTCAGCTACCTTCAAGCAAGACCAGAGGCTTGCTAATTATAATTAATATTAATAGATTTTCATTGGTGAAAATTTTGTTAGTGTAATTGATTATATAAATGCACTGCTATTAGAGAAATTAGTGCTTTTCACCTTTTCCCAATTAAGGTGAGTCTTTTACCTTTGCCTATAAGGATGGTGCCCAGGGCTAGAATCAGAAATGGTTCTATGCCCAACCCGGACTTCAGAGGATCCTGGTGGTTAATATCACTAGAAGGTTAGCTGAGCCTTGCCTCCACCTGCCTCAGATGAATCCTTCATACAAAGTGTGATAAGAGCTCCTATGGAGAATGGAAACTCCCCAAGATTTCATAACAGTTTCTGAGCCTCTTTACTAACACATATTTATTTATTTCTTATTGAGATAACATTGGCTTACATCACTGCTTGTGTTCTAGAAGTGTAGGATCTCCCCCTTCAGATGTTACTACACCATACCCACGTCCAAAACACCCATATTCCTTCCCCACAGTCCACTGTGCTCCCTCCCACTTTGCTCACACAACCCCCTCCCCCGCCCACTCTAGTAGCCTCAGTTCTAGAGTCAGCTTTCTAGGGTTTGTTATCAGTTTGATTTTATCTGACCCTTCGTTTTCTCTGTATTCTGCATATAAGTGGCATCATTCAGTATCTGTCTCTCTCTTTCTGACTTATTTCACCTAGCATAATTCCCTCCAGCTCTATCTATGTTGTTACAAATGGCAAGAGTTCATCCACTGTGACTTCTAAATTGCTGGAGAGGCACCGAATAGATTCTACCTCACGGCCCTTGAAAGAACCAACCCTGCTGAGACCTTGATTGTGGACTTCTAGCCTCCAGAACTGTGAAACAACTGTGGGACTATTTTTTAAGTCACTCCATTTGTGGTACTTTTGTACAACACCCCTAGCAAACTAAAACAATGACAGTCTGTTTATAAAAAGGCTTCAATAATTGCCAGTTTCACAAGGGTTACAAATAGTCAACTGTAATTCCTAAAACATCTAAATGAATTAAGTTGTACCCCTCTTAAAAATCTCCACTACAAATTTGATAATGGAAGGATATGGTTAGCACTAGCTAAGCCCACTATCAATGCTTTCCAATAAAGTCTACCAGAAATTATCCATATTAGAACAAAGTTATGTTTACTGGTTCATTGCAACAAAGGAGAATGCAAACCAAAAGTAGTGGAGGTCTCCATAAGAGGGCATTAGAAGTAACTTTCAAGATTTGGGCTTGGTAATGATTTGGGGCATAGTTCAAAGAAACCGGACCTTCCTCTTAATTGGATGCTGTCAGGAAGCAGGATGATTTTGTTACTGAGTATTTTAATAACTCATCTGAAAGGCAGAAGGAACCAAATGAAGCTAAAACTGTCATTGATAAAGTAGCAACAGTTACTCATAGAAGCCCATAAAAGGCTTATATTTGACTTCTCCCCTCCAGTGTAGTCCCTGTGGTTCTCCCACAACCATGGCACCCGTGATCCATCACCACAGTCCCTTCTGCTCTTTCCTCTCCTGTTTTGACCCCTAGCCCTCTCCTTTATCTGCTGTTTGCCTCAGATCTATGGTCAGCTTGCAAGTTTTGTCTTTTTTTTTTCCCTGACATTTTGCTTGGTTTCTCTATATCCCACATATAAGTGAAATATCATCTGATATTTAACTTTTTCCTTCTAACTTATTTCACTTAGCATAATCCCTTCCAGCTCCATCCATGTTGCCATGAACGGCATGAGTTTGTCTTTTTTGATCACTAAATAGTATTCCATTGTATATATATACCACATCTTTCTGTGCCAAACTTGTGTTTTGGGGCATTTGGGTTGTTTCAATATCTCAGCTATTGTGAATAGTGCTGCAATAAACATAGGAGTGCAAAATTCTCAAGGAACATATTAACCAAATGCAATCTGTGGGTCTGTTTGAATTTTGACTCAAAAATCAAACTGTAAACAGACATTTTGGGCAGGCATTTAGGGGAAATGAATACCAGAGATTTACTTTTACATTATATTAAAACTTTGTTACTTTTGTTGGATATGATGCTATTGTGGTAATATTACAGAGAAAAGTCCGTATCTATTAAAGAATAATGCTGAAGCATTTACGTGTACATTATGTGGAATTTGCTTTAAAGATATTCCAGCAAATAAAAAAGGTAGGAGGGAGGGAAAATGAAACAAAACAGCAAAATATGGATTATATAACATTCTCTACTATTGCCTATGTTTTAATATTTCCATAATAAAATGCTAAAATAAATGTAATATAAGAAAAAATAACTTTTAGGCTTATTATTTAATTGTGGTGAAGTTTCACTGGTGGACATATAGATAAAAATTCACTGAATTTACACTTTAAAAATTACAGATTTATTGTATGTCAATTAAACTGAATAAAGTTGTTGTAATTAAACAATCTATTATAGGACCACACATACTTGGGAGCCCAGTATAGATAAGGAGTCTTCATATTGGTTGATTAGGGAGACAAATTATTGGAACTTTTTTTTTGTTGCAAGTTACAGAATCTCAATTCTTTCTGACTTACCAAACAAAAATGAGGAAGGAATTATCATCAGGTCTGGTATTTAACTTTCCCCTACTTACAGACTAGTAAGTTACCCTGTTGCTACTTCATGGACACATGGCAGGAGAAGGGAGACAAAGGACTTGACTACTCACAGCACACAGAGCATGAGCAGCAGCACAGCTACTTTTGTTCCCTTACCTGAGTTCTTTAGTGGAGACATGATATGGCTCAGACCGATGCTCTGGACACAATAGGTTTGCATCACAGCTGACCTTGGGAAACCCATCACTTTCCTGTCAAGCATTAAGAAACCCTGTTCTTCGTCCTAGAGGCATAATTATCAAGAGGGTTCATAGTCACCTCCAAATTTCCCACAAGCTTTCCCCTTAACAGAAATTTCCACACAGTGAGCCCAGATGCAATCCTGAGTCATCTCTACATCTAGACACAGCACTTTGCCCTGAAAATACACACCATTTTGTCCTGTTGTAGAAGAGTCACAATTGAAAAATCACACAGTTTGTAAATTACTGAAAAGAAGGGCAAGAGTTTGTCTGCCCCCACTGGAGGTTTCTTGAGCTCAGCAGTTTACCTTAAGATTAGGGGCTCATCTGTGATTTTTTTTTTTTACAAGATTCATTCTGATATTTTAAAGAAATAAAAAATTAGACAATACACCCCTAGTCTTTAAAGGGCAGTACAGAGGGAAAATGGGTTAAGGAGAGGTGTCCTGCTTCACACATGTCCCTTTTGTGCAATCTAGATTCAGTGGGTACAAGAGGGAGGTTGGCTGCTCATTCAGCGGAGGTGGAAAATAAGCCATGAGGCAGGAGGTAACAAAAGGCTGGGCACCCCACCTCTCTAGGCTACAAGGTCTCCCTCATTAAGCACAAGCCCAGCAGCAGTAGTAACTTCCAAAGGCAAGTAAATCTCACAGTTCAACTCAATACACATTTTCCTGAGAGTGCTCTGGCTCACAACGGCCAGTGTGCAAAGGCACTTGTCTCTGATTCAAAAACCCCAAGGGAGGAAGAAGGAAGGAGGACTGGAAAGGCCAGCCTGGCAGTCTGAAGTCACTGATGTGGGTCAAACCAGCAGTCATGCCCACTTTCATCCCACCTACTTTCAGCAACTGCCCAGAGGGAAGAAAAATATAATTACCCTGGCTGGCTTAGCCCAAGTGCAATGATATGAAGGGGAAAGCAAGAAATTTCTCCATACCTAGGGATACATCTGCCAGGGTTAGAGTGGATGGATTGGTTGTATTTTTAGAAAAAACAAACAAACAAACCCAATTTTCTCTTCAGAGAATTGCTTTTCCTATTTTTTTGTGTCAACACCTCTGAAACCAAATTGCTTTTTGACCAAATGGAGCCTAATATACTGAAACAATGAAAGCTCATGTCAGCATGGCAAAGACGGGGATCCTGCTTCTTCAATGAGGGAAAAGGGGGACACCTGTAGCTAAAGACTAGAGGTGGAGGGAAAGGAATTTAATTCTTATAAGAATTCCACTTTTAGGTTAAAGGTGGAAAAATATTTTATTTTCTTCAATAAAAGTAAAACTATGGGTATTTTTTATGTTGTCACAATTATGCTCTTTATGCTATAAAAAGATAAAAATGAAATAAATTTTTTTTCCTCTCAAGACCAGCTGAGGAAATAAATCATGTAAAATATACCCACCACATTCAGTGCTTTATTATAGGCTATGCAACTGTTTTCTGACTGTGTTGTGTGCTAATCTTAACTTCTTACAGACTATAAGTAGGAGTCAGGCATAAGTGAAAGGGATATAGACTAGTTAAGAAGGAGGGTTCTGGGATTTTTCCAATATTATCAACTGAGTGATCTTGAGAAAATCTCACTGTCTCAGTTTTCTCACATATACATGGAGATGCTAACAACACTCATGGTTTCAGACTATTGCAAAGTACTTAGAATCATTCATGCTCAGCGATCAGTTGGTGCTCAATAAATTTTAGTTATTATGGTTTTGCATTCCCCCAGAGCACCCTTCCAAAAACTCAGATACAGTCATGTTATAGTACTTTTAAAAAACCTACAGCGGTTATCCCTTTTCATCAAGGTAAGGGTCTTAACCAGCTAGTGAGGGTCCCCATGCACCAGCCTGCACTTCTGCACTCCCATTACACCCCCGGGCCAATGTCTCAATGTATTCTCATTTTCTCACTGCTCTGCTATGTCTTCATGCCTCCCCCCCACCCTACCTAATTAGAGGAAATCCTCCCCCATGAGTGTTTGCTTATTGCCATTGCTCCTTACTAGAATGGAAACTGAAAGAGAACCATTCCCAGAGCCTGAACAGTGGCTGGAATATAATAAATACTCAAGAAACACGAATAATTCAATGATATCACATCTATTTGATTTTTTCAAGATTTCACCAATTCCATGCATGCAGTTTTCCTACATATTCTTTATAAGAATAAAGTTTATTTCTTCTGGGCTCTTAACAGGCTATCTCTTGGACAGACTTAATTCATTGATATTCATTAATTTAATTTTATTTTTTTAAAGATTTAGTTATTTATGCATACAAGAGCTGGGGTGTAAGCCAGAGGTGTGGAGGGTGAGAGGATTCACCAGAGGCAGAGTGAGGAGCAGAACAGGCAGATTGACTGAAATACACTGCTGAAGGGGAGCAATGAGAGAGGAGAGGTCTGCTGCGCCATGTGGGAAGCTCCCTAGCTGGGGCTCGAACTCATGCTGCAGTGCCTGCGGATAGCTTCATAGTGCTGAGACTTAACACCTTGTGCCACCAGGGAAGCCCCATTCATTAATTTTAATATTAAATAAATATTCACTAATTTTCTTTTAAATAACAGAAATAACAGTTAAAGCTTAGGTCGTGATTATGGTGGGTTTGGCATATATCATATTCATTTATTCTGCACTACTCCACCGGTAAGATACTATTGTTTTTATTCTATTTTTACAGGAGAGGCGCAGAGAAGTTGGTCAGAACTTGTTCAGAATCACATGAATTAAGTGGAGGCCCTCAATGTTCTTCACCAGGTCCTCACTGCTGTTCCTTACCACCACCGCCTCGCCTATAAAGAATCATCTGATTTCCATCTAGGTAACCCCTTACCCCAATTCCAGTATCAGTAGAGAAACAATTTAAATCAGAACACACATTACACATTAAATTAAACCTCCTTCATTCTGGGTTGGCATCCCCAGTCTATAGCTTCCTCTGGACTCTCAGCACCCCAATGCCTATGCTTCATAACACACCGTTGGACTTTGGGGAGATCTTACACATGAAGACAGGATATTTTGCGACAGGTAACTCACTGCTTTCCTGGGTCCTCACGACCCAAAACATATTCTGCCTGGGTAATCGCGAACTCTTTTATTCTTTATTTTTTTGTGACCTCTGTCCAGGAACTCCCCTGCAGGCCTGCTGCGTTAGTTTAGTCTGAGGCGCTTAATTCCAGGAAGGCTTGCCAGGTTCGCCAGTAAAGGAATAGAGTTTCCCTCCTCTCCACCCTGGCGAGAGGATCAACGGGTGGTAAATTCCATCCTTCACAGTCCAGTACAGAGTCCTGTGCCCGCCGCTGACCCAACCCGAGCCCCGAGTCCTACTCCCACTCAAAGTTCCGCGTCCCGATCCCTCGTTCCTGGCGAATGGCTCGGCTGGCTGTGCCACAAGCTTCTACCGCGCGCTGGTGACTCAACCCGGGTAAAGAGAAACCTCTCGGTTTTTCCGGACCTGTCCAGAGGCGCCCGCGTCCCGTCCCGCCCACCATGCAAACCCCCACCCAGCCTGGAGTTGTCCTTCAGGTTTGAACCCTGGGGACGCGACAGCGTGGCTCCCGGGGTGTGGCCAGAGGACTTCGGTGACGCCTTCTCGGAGGGCGAGCCCCCTCCCCCTCCTCTGCCGGAAAAGCCAACCCCTCGCAGCAACGGCGGCGAGCGGGGAAAGGTCGCTAGCGCGGGTCGTGCCGTCAGCCCTGACAGAGAGCCCGCGCCGCCCCCTGCGCTGCCATTTGGAGCCGGGCGGGGCCTGCGGCCGGCGCAGGGTGGCTCTGCCCGGCCCCGCGCGCCTGGGCGGCTGCACACGTGTCCAGGCGTCACGTCCGCGCGCGCCCCCGGGGCTTGCGTCAGCTGCGGCTCGGGAGCGGGCGGGCCGGAGTTCTGCTCAGCGCCGGGGTTCGGGGCCAGGGACGCCGCCGGGACCAGGGTTCCGCGGATGCCGAAGGGGGTTCCGAGGGCCGGGGCCGCGGGAAGCGTCTGCGCAGTCCGGTCCCCGTCTGCTGGGCGCCGGCCGTCTACGCCACCGGGTCCCCGGCTGGCTGCGGTGTCGGTGCCCGGGAGCCCGCCGCCTGCGGGGCGCGCACCGCCTTGACCCCGGTGGCCCCGCGGCAGGCAGGCGCCACAATTCCATGATTGGTTCGGAGCGCGATGAGCCGCCCGTCCTCCACCGGCCCCAGCGCTAACAAACCCTGCAGCAAGCAGCCGCCGCCACAGCCCCAGCACGCCCAGTCCCCCGCTGCGCCCCCGGCCGCCGCCACCATCTCGGCTGCGGGCCCCGGCTCGTCCGCGGTGCCCGCCGCGGCGGCGGTGATCTCGGGCTCTGGCGGCGGGGGCGGGGCTGGCCCGGTGTCCCCCCAGCACCACGAGCTGACCTCGCTCTTCGAGTGCCCGGTCTGCTTTGACTATGTCCTGCCCCCGATCCTGCAGTGCCAGGCTGGGCACCTGGTGTGTAACCAATGCCGCCAGAAGTTGAGCTGCTGCCCGACGTGCAGGGGCGCCCTGACGCCCAGCATCAGGAACCTGGCAATGGAGAAGGTGGCCTCGGCAGTCCTGTTTCCCTGCAAGGTAAGCCACGGTGCCATTTGCGCACCTCCGTCTGGCCACTTCCCAGAACTCCTGTGCCCTCCAGTCCACTCACAGACCCTGAGAGGCAAGTGGCTTCTCTCTTAGGGAAAAAAAAAAATGTATGTGTACACTTTGTCCATCCTTCCCCAGACCTGCTTGTTCCCTGTGGGAGTAGCGGACAATTGCCCGAGCACTGACCCCAGATTAATTTGCACTGACTGGTTGTTATAACACATCGCTGCCCTTTCCGCCTAGTGCCTGGCGTCCTCTGCAGACGTGGACTCTGTAGGATGTGCTTTGTAGAACTGGGCCGCACAAGGAAACTTGGGTAGGGAAACTCTGGGAATTGAAGAGACAGGAAATTGGCAAGCAGAGCGCACCCTTTACCGTCACTCGGCCTGGAGGGATTGATACTGCATTCCTTGTGCACCCTGTGCTTGCCTTCTGCGCACCCTCGGCACATGGGAACCCTCTGGAGTGCAACTAAAAAAAGGGTGCCTAGGGCTTGTTTTCCTCCAGCAACAAGAAAACCTTTCAAGCCACACCTTTCCCTCCCTAGACCATTTTTTTTTCCAAAGGCTGTGGAATTGTGCTTTTTTACTAAGTGGGATGAAACAGGAATTGATTGGGAAATTAACAGAAAGGACTAGCAGGAACTGTTGCTATGGTTCTTTAAAGCCATCACTTTTTTACTTTAATTTAAAAAGTTACCAGTACTCTTCCCAAAAATGCAAACCATGAAAAGAAAGTGAAAGACCAAAGCGAATAGCTTCTTTCCCACCAGTGTTAAGTTTAGTGTGTATCTTTATAGATTTTTTTTCTAACTATGTGTAAATACATTCTGGCAGCTGTGTATAGACTAGATGTCTGTGTGTCAGGAAAGTTTATATATACCCACACACATAGACACAGGTTTTTCTGCAAAAATGGCTTCTGCATCTTGCTGTTTTAAATTCATATTATTATATATATTTTTCGGTCTTAAGCCTAGCTTTACCTTATTGTATTTTAAATGACTGCATAATATCACACTGTGTAATCATATCATAACATCTGTTTACCCACATGTGTCCCTTAAAAATCTTCAGTAGTTTCAACAACATACTTAGTTTCAACAACATACTTACCTATATTATCACATTTTAACCTAGAACTATACCATAAAGTTTTCTAAATTTAGAAATGGAAATAATGTCATTAATATTTTGAGGTGTTTTTTTCTCTTTTTAAACTAACTGATCAGCCTCTTGGGCCATTAGACTGCTTGCATTTCTCCTTAGTGAGGCTTATTTTTATAGGGCAAGGGCTTATTTTAAAATTAAAAATAATATACACCAGAGACTTGAAGCTTGGGACTGAAGTCAGTTAGGCGAGTGATTTAATTTGGGCTGTGCCCTGCCACAATCAAGTTTAAAATAGCCTATTCAAATAAGGGTTTGAATCCGTGTTTGGACTGTGGGTTTTCAGTCAACCTTAGTAAATTTCTCTAGTTTTGGTCTCCCCTTATATAATGCTTAGTTGCTCACCCAGCTAATTAGTTGTTTCTCATAAAATTTAGACACTACTTCCATAATTTTTGGGGGGTTATGAAGTAGGTGTCAGCCTGCTGATCAGAGATTTGGTGATAGTTGACATAAGAGTAGATATTTGATGTTTTGAGATATATATTGGAGGGAGGAGGAGCTTGTGGGTTGTCCCACAGTGTTTCTGGGGAACCATTTTCCCAGTTCTTCACCCAAACCTTCAGTGGCTAGCAGAAGAAAGGGCTTTAGGTAAATTACAGTTCACAAATGAGCATTTGATATTAGATAGTATTCTAAAATTTATTAAAAAAATCAGTCTTAAATGAGTCTTGCTTCCAAGAGAAAGGGAAGGAAATACACTATATGAAGTGTGAGGTTTCACTTTCAGGATTTAGGATTCTAGTTCCTGTTGAAGTATATGTTCTTTCCTAATGTGTAACATGCTAGTGAAGTATTCCTTGAAGAGTATGAGGGATTAGGAGTCCTCAGTCTTTCTGTACATGTCAGTGATTTTCCAAGTTCCTATCCTGTAAGAATGTAGTTGGACAAAGACACTTTGAAAGTTGAAATTAAACAGGGTCAACCATTCCCCCACAGACCAGGAACCAAAATTAGAAAGTGATCTTGGAGTCACTTTTGTGCATGTACATTGGCATTAGATTTATAAGGCTGAAGTATGCGTGCTTCAATTTTGGATGACCAGTAATCCAAACTATTGACAGGACAGCTAAGCTAGCTAGTTTGAATAAATTAAATTTGGATATATAGAGAGGCATAGCAAGCAACCAAGCTATGTTAGTTGAGGAGAATGAGAACAATGGGTAGTTGTAAGACCTGTGTTAAATTGAAACAAAATAGGTGAGTTTACCTAGCCCTTTGGCTTGAACTTCCTCCTGGAAATCATAGGGACCACCTTATAACTGTCACTGCCTGCTCTCATAATCTTCTGGGCTGGTTCATGTGAAAAAAACTAGTACCAGAGCCCAGGTCTCAAGAGTTGCCTGGCACTGCCATTGTTTGCCTGAAAGACCATCTCTGGGAGCCTTGACTTACTCACCTATAAATGAAAGGATTGAATTTCTTAGGACTCTATCGTCTAGCATTCCATGAAAAGAGAGGCTATGTGGAATGCTTATTGAGTACCGTCTGTGTGCCAGCTGCTTTGTGCGGGTCAGCTTTTATTAGTTTGCCTTTCTTTTTTTCAGGTGAGCAAATAAATGCCTATAGAGAGAGAGGCTAAGTGTTAAGTGATTTGTCAAGATCACATACTGGGCCAGACTGTGAACCTGCATCCCAAAGGCAGACATCCTTTTTACTATCCTACTCTGTAGGGATCTCAATTTTGAGTTTTTACTCTAAGGCTCCAAATCATAACTCAAGGTTGACACCATTAACAAAACCATCTGGTTGGATGAGCTCATCAGATGATCCTCTCATGGGAATATCCCAGTAAGACAGTATGTGCTCACTATAAAGTTCATTTGGCATAAATTTCATAGAGCATGAGTGATAGGAAGATCAGGGAATATAAACTACAAACCTAATATTTATAGGGATTTCATCATAGCTTATGTTCCAGTTGGCCCCAAAATAGGTGTGTTGCCAAATAGCCTTGATACATAGGTATGGGGTCACTTAATTAAAATTGGAACTGCTGCCTGCATCTTTGATTGAGGGTACTACAAGCTTTGGTAGCTCAGGTCTACTTTAAAGAAAGGATCACTATTGGATCACTGTGTGTCTGAGAAGGTTTGATATCCTGATCCCAAATCTCAAACTCACAACTTCGGTGATGCATGAATATAGGGGGAAAAGTCAAGTTTGACTTAATTTGTGCCCCCACCAAACTGTATATTAGTGTGTATTTTAATACTAGCCAAGTATTTTCCTCCATAACTGAAAACAATGCTAAACCACTCTAGTCTGTTTATACTGTGATATGTTTTCTTTCCATTTTCTTTGTCATCTCTAAATATCTCCAAATAATTATGGAACATGAAAGCGTCAGATAAGCCTTACTTGCAGTTGAGTTGTCAAAGTGTTGTTTCTGTTTCTTTAAAAAATAAGAGTCACATCAGATAACTCAGTTGGAAGTGTAAAGAATCCTGAGTGTGGCCTTATCTAGTCCAGTGGAGAAAAACTGTACATACCAGCAGAGACAGGTAATGCTAGGAGAGAGGCCTGTGACCGGTAGCCTTGGAATCCAGGAGACCTCAAGGAAGTCAGAGACATTAGGGAGTTGCACATATGTCATCTCCAAAGGGAGCAGCTTTTGCTCACCACTGGCTAATTGGTAGGGGCATGGCAAGAATGTGTATAGCCATGCTAGGTCTTGGAGTTTTTGCAAGAAAATCCAGAAACTGGGATATTTTTAATGTTAAATATGTCAAGTTGTTTAAGCTTTGGCTCAGTTCAGATTTAAAGCCAAAACTTGCGGGCCAAAGCAACCATAACTGCAAACCAAATTCCAACTGCCAGTGTATGGCTTCTGACCTGGTTCTCAAGCTTTCATTAGCCTAGAACTTCTTGCTGAACTCTAATTACATGTGAACTTTGGCATTTTGACAGATCACAACTGAAGGTGATTTTATAACTTAGTTTCTTTTCATCTTTATAAACCATGAAAATATTTTCTTTTGGCCACTGAGAGACCTGAACTATTGTACTAGTGACTAGATGTTTGACTTTGTACCTGAATGTCTGTCTTTTGAGAGAAGAGTGGGAATAGGCCAAAAATCTTTGCCCTAAAATTTTGGAATCGAGTGAATTGTCCAAGGAAAAGAGCTAGGCAGGAGAGAGAACTGGGTTCTCATCCTGGCTCTGTGTGATCTTGGTCTGTTCACGTACTTCTTGAGCCTGTTTGTCTGTTTAAAAGAATGGAGAGAAATCCTAGCTGATGGGAGCTCTGAGATCAGACTAGAAGTATGATAGAGGCCTTTCACTTCACCATATCAAATAGAAGATGGTAGTAGTAAAATAGTTTCTATGTAGAGGTGACTTATCACCGAGAAGTCTGAGAGGATAAACCAATTTGCCAAAACCATTTCAAAGATTTCTTCTGAATCTTAAAAAAATCCCCTAAAACAAGATCACCTACTTTGGAAATCTTCCCTGCAGTCTTCACTGTTGCTGAAGTTGACCAGGTTGACTCATAAAAGGATGAGCTGACAAAGAACTAGGATGCATGTATGTTTATGGTGAGGCTCCAGATTTTAAAGAATACAATTGAAAATATGTTTATCTTTTGAGGGTAAAATTAAGAACAAATGCACTGCAGTGATATGCAGGAATACTGAAGTTTAGTGCTAATTCTAACTGGCCAAAGAGTTCCCACAGGTCACCATGGCTACTACTAGAATAAATCATTGTTACTTAAGATGATTTTTGTTACACCAGAATGAAGGTTGTTCAGAGAGTGGATCCTTGTGGGTCCGGGTATGTACGCTGGTTGAAGAATAACAGCCACCACACCGAACGTGAGAGCAAGCAAGTGTGGATTTATTGAAGCAAGAGGAAAGAGCTCCTGACAGCAGGAGGGAGGTCCAAGGGAGGATACCCGTTTTACTCCAGTCCTGTCTATGACTATGTACTGTCCGACTTCCTGTTGTCCAATGTGCCGGACTATTGATTAGGCACTAGGTGGTTGGGAGGTTTCATGGTGGTTGTTTTTCTGTTCCCTAATTGTCCTGTAACCGGACCTTACTCTACGTGGTGGCCAGCTCAGCACCATTTCAGTAAAACACCTCTATTTTCCTGGGACCTGTTTTCTTCCCTCTGTTCCTGTATTGTTTAAAATCACTGTCCCGTGTCTCGGTCTTTCCCGTTCCCCAAGTTTTCCTGGTCTCAGTCCCTTTCAAGGTGATCTGAAACATACCCGAGTCTGTCCTATAAGATCCTCAGCCTGACTGAATTAGTCTCTCATATGTCAGAGCCCTTTTTTGAAGCCCCACATAAAGTGCTATATTAATGAGACTTGAGCAATATCGTAATGTAAAATGTCTTAAGAACCAGGCTTCTACATCTGACAAAATTTGTGAACAATGACATTTCTTACTCACACCCATTAAGTCCTTCCAATCCTTGAAAGGTCACATAGTAGGAACGGTTGCTAAAGTAGCTAGGGCATCCAAGGCCTTTGTGTACTGCTGGTTTTAGAATATGATTCCACTCAGTGTGGCTGGAAGGAAAAGGAAAATAAAAAATCCAAAAGTCTTCCTGATCACATCTGTCTTTATAGTAAACCTTAAGAGTGTGTATTTTCTAAGGCTTAGGCAAGGCACTGAACCCTCTCTAGCAGAATGTCATCAACTTTGCTTCAGATGCTCGTCTTTCTCCATTAGTTCCTTAAAAATTCAGAAATTGTTGTTATTTCCAGTCCAGTAAAGATTTTATGCAATCAATTTTAGGTTATTCCCTTCCCAGTTTTCAGCCACATACACTGTAGACATGGATAGAAGATACCAGTGTATAAATGAGTGAGCCTGCGCCTTATTTTAAACTCTGAATCAGCAAAGGTAGGATCTTTGGGTCACCCCTCCCTCCAGGCTGCCTCTCCCTTGAGTTGTTTCCAGGACAGGCTCTGGTTGAGTCCCTTGAACCAGATCCCCATAGTGACTAAGTTGGTGACAGCTCTAAGCCTCAATGACATGTTGACAAAATGGGGTGATGATTGGCTTATGAGGATCAAATACGGTAATAATTTATGCAGCATAGCCTCAGCATAGAGTAAACCTTAAATAAATCTACACAGTTAGAAGGTGAGAGAAAGCAAATGCCAGTGACTGAAGTCAAATTCAGGTGTACACTTTAAAAAGGAAAAAAAAAAAGGAACTCTTATTTCCCCATTAGATTCTCCCATTGAACTTCTCCCCCCCGCCCCCCATCCCTAGTCGTGTAGGGTTTTCATAGAGCTGGATAAGTTGACCCAGGCACTGACATTTTAATGAGGAGACTTTTTTTTTTGGTTATCTCTTTAAAGATTTTACACGGGAACGGCTGGTTGGATTAAGTAACATTTTGTAATATGTGTATTTTATAGATTATAAAGTATATTTTCAATGCTATTATTTTTAAATGTAGAACATATAGAAGATAATATAAAACTAAAATCCCCTACCTAAAAGTAACCACCACACTATTTTTACACTATGTCTTTATAAACTTACCTCTAGATCCATGGAATTTTTTATTACAAGGAAAAGCAAGTAAAATAGGGAATCCATACACTGTTTTCAAAACCTGTTCAAACATCTAAGCATCATGACTTCTTTTCCAATTAATAGTCTCAGGTCATGTTTATTGGCTACATGCTATGAAAATTCCATGAAATAACAGAGTTATTTCATGAAGCTTTTGTTTGCGGTCCTTTAAATCATTCTGTATTCTGTTTTCTTAATGTGATTTTTTTAAGTACTGCTATGATTGAATCCTTGTGCATATGAAAATAATTATTCCCTAATTATAAAGTCCTCAAAATTAAGTGATAGGGCCAAAGGGTATATTCAGAAATCATAAGTATTGTCTAGTAGTGAATTGGGGGTTTTGGGAGCAGACCCAGAGTCCAAGGACCCCAGGCTGGCTCTTGCTTGGTTCTTCTCTCCAGTGAGGAAAGAATTCAATGTTGAGACCAGTTACAGAAAAGCAAGAGGTTTATTGATAAATAGAAAGAAGAATAGGACCCCTCTGAGCCGAGAGGGGTCCCAAGTGGGTAGCCACTGAAATGGCAAGAAGCAGGTACTTATATGGGTACAGTGGGAAAGCGGTGGGGGTTTGGCCATTGAGTGTTTCTTGCTGATTGGCTGGGCCCACAGGGTCTCCTAGGCTACCAAAGACGACTGAGTTTATGGGGGTTTTCCTAGGCAAATGAGGTCCACTGAGCTTGCCCATGTTACCTAGCGTCCTTCCTGAAACTAGTTTTGTGGTCCATTGCTTTAGCGTTGTGCTATTGCATTGGTGTTCTGGACATTCAGTTGAGGGGCATTGGGAAGGGGGATGTAGGTACCATCCTGGTCCAGGAGTGTTCTGCTGTCAGGCTAATAAATGGACTTGAGGACTCGGGGCACCCTGTGACTGCCTTTTCACATTTCTTAGCTTCCTCCTAGAGTAGAACCACATCGCTTTGTCACTGGGGCACGACTGAGTTCCCGTTTCTCTCTTGTATCACCAGCACCGGGTGTGATCTTTTTGGTTTTCCTAGTACCACTACCTTATACCTAATGCCTGTTTTTTCTCCCTGATATAACAGCCTCATCCCACAGTTGACTCCTGATTATCTACTAACTTTTCATCATATCCACCCTTGCCTTGGAATCTCCTGCAGCCCAGCCCTCTCCTTCCTACAACCCATCTGCCTGGTCAGCCATTGCTTCCCCTTACCACCCACTTCTGAAACTGCATCTGGTGGTGAAATGGTACCATGCAGTTGCTTGTAGAGAACGTTGTTTACCTACTCTGAATTAGTTATCCTCCGAATTACTTTGTAGAAATAGTGCTCTGAGTGTCCCCAAAGAGATTTGCCCAAAGTCATACAATTTGTATGTTTGGTGAGTGAAAACTCCAGCCTGGGCCTTTTAGTAACACCTTCCCCAATAAGGTCTTTAATGAGACCCTCCCCAATAGCAGGATGTCCTCAGATTATTCCTATAATATTATGTTACTTGTCTTTTCTACTATAACCTGCCACCTTTTTGCTGCTCAATCTTCCCTACTGAAAACAATGATCCCACGCCCCACTCTGGACTCAGGTACTGGCTTTTGGTGGGGTGGTGGTGGTATCAGAATAGCCCTCGAGTTAGCGTTGCAGGTAAAATACAGGCTGCCAAGTTGTGTTTTAATTGAACAAGATTTTTTTTTTTGGTATAAATATAATCAAATATTGCCCAGGATATACTAACTGTCTTGTATGTTTACTTGCTAACTCTGGCAACCTTACCACTGTGGTCTTCCAGTGAATTTGAATGCCCTGGTGAGAAATAAAGACTGATGAGAGCTGTAACACTGTAGAGCCGTCAAGGGCAGAAAACCTGTTAAAGCTGCTGGGAGCCTAGCATGGGTTGTAAGGCCATGTTGAAATTGAGTGGGCTAGGCCCTGGTAGTGTAGCATAAAGCCTTTTGTTTTTTTCCACAAAGCCTTTTATGCCAGCTATTGTTTTAGTGCTTTTGTTTGCTTGAACATATACTCTGAAGGGAACTTACAAAACTGGTTCTCCAAGACAGTATGTGGTTGTCTGATACCTCTGACATTGGTCAGATGAGAAGCATAGTAGGTCAAAAGTCAACTGTGTTTAAAGTTTCCAAGATTAAAAGTAAAACCCTGCCAGTCCAGAGAATCATTGTAAGGACAGGTATACCCCCCTCCTCACTTAGCAGATGCTCTCAGATTATTCCTATAATATTATGCTTGTATTACGCCACAGTATTCCAGAACACCTTTGGCTAAGAAAGCTCTCTGCAACATGGGGTCTGTCTAAAATATGTGTCAATAAAGTTATCTCATAAACCCTAAATAGTAAGTAAAATATGTGAAAGGCCTCCATCAAAAATTACAAAATCCATAGTGACTGAAATTACAAATATCCATAGTGACTGAAGTCTAAAACATTTATCTTTATACAGTCTCAAAGTCTATTGAAACTTCTTTTAATTCTAAGTTTTACGACAAGACTTTTAATTAAAAAGTAAAATTAACAATCATCTGCAGATAAACATAATATTTATTCATTTACAAATATTGGTTGGGCAGAAAACAGGCAATAAATGAGTAAATCAATAGACCCCAGTGATCATTCAGTGATATTTGAGAGCATAGGGACATTGTTAGTCACAAAGGCACTAGCTTGAAATGCTAGAATTCCTTTAAAAAGTGGTAAAATTTATGTTCAATTCCTAGTTAAAATGTAAGTTTTACCATGATTTGAGTCTATCCTAGGTTTAGCTACAACTTCCACTTAAACAAAGTTAAATGGTATTGAGAAAACAGAGACTTCAACCAATAGTCCTCTGACTATCTTATGATCAGAGATAGTAAGTATACTGCCAAGAATTAATCCTTCCAGTTGAATTCATTTAACTAATCCCAGAAAGGATCAGTTAAATCCCAGTGCCAAAAGGCATTTACCCATGAAGGAAAAGGGCGGGGTGGGGAGGGGTGTTGTGTTTCATATTTAGAGCTCCTCCTCTACGTGGTCTGGAATCAAATAAAATTGGCATGGCTGGAAATTACCTCCAAGCCACAAACTTGTCAGATGTCCACAAATCTTTAGATGGGTCAGAGGAGCCATGAACAATGTTTTATATATTCTCCTGGGGTGTAAGAGGTGTTGATATTTATGACAATTAATGTCTTCATTGAACAGTTTTATTAGTTTACTAAAATGAGTCCCAAAGAGCTTGTAGTCAAAGAAAAACTTAACTGGCTGCCTTTTTATATAAATATGCACTTATATTTTTTTTTAAAAAAAGAATATTTAAACATATATTTTGTTTTACAAAATAAAAAAAAAAACACTATTTCAAAAAAAAATTTTTTCAACCAACTCTGCATGAGGAATTTTAGTCTAATAATGGACAAATACGCTAACTGAGCTCCTGGATTCTTTAATACATTTTCCTTTATGATTTAAAACCTCTAAGGCAGCTGCAAAACTACTGCAAAAAAATTCCACATAGCCTTTATCCAGATTCTCTGGTTGTTTCCTTTTTGCTTGTTTGCTTTATCACTTGTACTTTCGCCTTGTATTTTTTTAACCATTTCAATGTAAATTCAGACATCCTGTCCCCATTCCCCCAAGCACCGCTCTTTCTCCTAAAAGCAAGGGCATTTTCTTATATAATTATGGTATAATTATCAAAATTAGAAAGTTTGGCTTGCAGTAGATATTATTATCTAATTGCAGTCCACAGTCAAATTTCAGCTGTGGCCCTGTAATGTCCTTTGCAGGAATCTTGGCTTCCCAGTCAGGTGCATGCATTGCATCGAGTCTTCTGTGTGCATTTCGTGATCATTACAGCTTATTACAGTGAAGGAAAGCACAGTTTGCTTTTTGCTTTCTCCAAAATTCATGAGCACCAACAACAAATTATTGATTATGCTTTTTGTTTGTTTGTTTGGCACATTACCATTTGAGTCCCTGGCAGCTATTTTGCTAATAAATTTCACTGTTTCCTAGGCTCATGCAGGGCGGTGCCCTCAGAGTCCCCAAGAGGAACAAGCTTCTGCTGGGAGCTCAGGGGCCCTCCTTTGAAGACAACAGTTAATTGTTGGGAGTTCGGCAAATCATCCTTGAATTGCATGGATTCAAACTCAATTAAATAGGCTAACTGACTTGTGCTAAGTAGTCACAGGATCCATGACCTTCACTAGCACTTCAGCTGAGAGGGTTATTTTGTTTATATGCTCATTCCATAAACACATATGATATGACTGAGCTTAATAGGTAAATAACAGGTATCTAGCATTTGACTACGTCCCCGAAGTACCTTGTTATGTGTATTTATGTGTAAAGAGGTTTCTCTGCCGAAAGGGAGAAAATTCTAACTAAATTCTCATTTAAATACAGCTTTCAAATGCCATGCCTAGGAAAAGAATTGGCATTGTCTACTACTTCCGGCAAAGACTTAAAAAGAGGCACAGGTCACCACACATTGCTTATCATGGCAGAACAGGTTTGCACAAGATATTTGAGCCATTGCAACATGAAGTTTCTAAAAATACAGCAGAAATTATTTCAGTATATCTTTGTTTCTCATTCTAGAGGTCATCTCCCCTCACATTCTGGATTTCTCTGTGTGGCCATTCCCCTGCCCCCACTCCCAGTCTTGCCCCTTAAAGAGATTTACGAAAACAAATCCCCTACTGCCACCAGCAGCCCATCCCCAAGGGAAATGAACAGGCATTTCCCTGGAGAAATCTCGTTTATAGCAATGGCTGTGTCCTAGGCCAAGCAGCCCAGGTACTGTATCTCAGAAATGAGAGTGCTCAGAGCAGGCATCCAGAGTAAGGCAGAAACACAGGCACCTGTGGACCTACGTGAGGCAAACCCTAGGCAGAATGTGAAAAGTGAAACCTCAGGACTTTGATGTGAGATGCCAGAGAAACCTGGGAGCGCCTAATCACTGGGTTACCTATTTGTGAGGCACTGCTGCCCCATTCCTTGGGGAGAGGTGCTTTCAGAGCTGTTTTTCTCCTGGCAAACCAAGGAATAGGTTAATATGGGAACTTGCTTCCAGAGGTCGTCTATTTGTGGACTCTGGGTTTGTGTGTGTTGGCCTGAGGAACGGCTGCCAAATGTAAAGTATTACTTTTTCTCAACAGGTTCGTTCTTTGTTTGACACTACATTGTTCTGTGCATGAAAGAGCGCTCCTGGTGTGGCCATGAATGACCATATGGCCCGAATAGTTGTCAGTCAGTCTGTAAAACGAGTGGAACCAGCCCCCTGAAATACCACCACACTTTGCAAAGCATCTAGGTTCAGTTGTGTGTGGGGCGAGCATTGATGAACTGGCCTGGGCAGTGCCTGTCAGGCAGGGCAGTGCCTTACCTGCTATTGTCATGGACGCCTCCTCCAAATTGTGATTGTGTCTGTCCAGCCAGACTTTGTCCTTCATGAAAATCAGTGGTTCTCAACTGGTACAATTTTTCCCCTAGAATACATTTGACCAGGTCTGGTGACATTTCTTGTTATCACACCTGGGGTATGGGGTGACGATTGTTACTGGCATCTAATGGTTAGAGGCTAGGGATGCTGCTAAACATCCTACAATGCACAGCACAACAAGGAATTATCTAGTCTACAATGTCAATAGTGCCATCGTAGAGAAACCCTGAAAATAAAACTACCAAACAAAATTGGGACCTACTTTCTTACTTAGGTTTTAGCCCCACTGTTTTTTCCATTCACCCTGTGCTGGAACTAGATGGAACCACTCCACTCACAGTCTACTTCATCTACAGCAAAACTTTTCTTACCCCTCCTCACTCCTTCCCCACTTTAAAGTCACCTGATATACCCCTGCCCTTCCTTTGCACTGTTACCTGTACTTCTGATGTATTTGAGTTTTATATGGGTGTAGTGTTGTGCACTTGTAAGGTAATACCACACCACAGACGCTATGGTGGATGCCCTCTGTGTTCTAAGATAGAGGCTCACAACCTGGGGCTTTTCAACATAAGCCCAAAGCCAAAAGAAATTGAGTTTTCTGCTCAGAGGCACTGAGTCCTCTATTCCAGGGATGAGAGCCCCTAGTGCAGTTAATAAGAACACCCATCTTGCTCCGGAGCATCATTCCAGAACATTAAAGAGACTGTTAACAAGTATGAAATGTGGCATCAGATTATGTATGTGTGTATTTAAAGTCTAGATCTTTTCTTTTTAGCGATCATCTCTAATCTAGTCATCATAAAAGTTCCATCAGTGGTCATGAAGACACATCTTCACCCATGATGGAAAAGAGAAGGAGCAGATTGACATTGAAGTTCAGGTTGTTCAGAAAAAGCAGAGTAAGCATTTCATACTTTTAAAACATATTTATTTACTAGAGGCTGTAGCAAGATCTTTTTTCATAAGTTCATTGTCCACACCAGTCCTGAGTAATGCCTTTCTATTTGTGTACTTTGGGAGGTTCCCTATTCTCTATATTTGGGTTAAAAGAAGGATGTGTGACTTGTAAGGCAAACCAAATTTAAGAACATAAATATTCCTTCTGGAGTTACATAAGGAAAAGTTCTAAAATGATTGCTCGATGACAAATATTTGTTGTACATTTGCATTTGTGGACGTGGAGTGGTTTGGGATTTGGAGTTCAGGAAGAGGTTCTGTACACACTTTGCCAATCCTCTTCCTGGAAATATTTCTGGGCAGCCCTGGTAAACACCCATTCTGAAAGGTCTTCAGATTCAAATAGTGAGTCCTTGTTTCAGCCAGAGAAACTGCCATCCTGAGGGTGCTTTCTATTTTTATTGTGTGTGGGTTTTTGTTTTTAATTGCATTTTTTTTTTATTGAGGTAACATTGGTTTACAACACCATATATGATTTACGGATACAGGTTCATACTTCTTCAGATGTATGTTACCACACCACACCTACTAGCAAAGTATCCACAATCCTCCATCATAGTCCATTGGACACCCTTCTTTGTTCCTCACTCCTCACCCTCCCCTTCTAGTACAGTTCTGCAATTATATTTCAAGGTTTTATTTTGGTTAATTTCATCTGACCCTTTGTTTTGTCCCTTTATAATCCACATATGAGTGAAATTATCCAGAATCTGTTTTTCTCCTTCTGACTTTTTTTTGCTTAGCCTAAACCCCTCTAGTTTTATCCATGTTGCCACATTGGCAAGATTTCGTTGTGTTTTGTTTTTTTTTTAATTTTTACGTAACTGAGTAGTATTCCACTGTGTATATATACTACATCTTCTTTCTGCATCTAATGACCACTGTCCTTGGGCATTTGTTTCCATAACTTGGCTATTGTAAATAATACTATAAGGAACATAGAAATTGCAGATATCCCATAGAATTAGTCTTTTGATATTCCCCAGATACTGGGTAGTAGAATTGCTGGATCATATGGCAGATCAATTTCTGATGTTTTGAGAAATAACCATACTCTTTTCCAAAGGAATGGGTCAGTCTACATTCCCACCAGCAGTGTATAAAGGTTCCTTTTTCTCTTCCACGTGCCAAAACTTGTTGTTTCTAGTCTTTCTGATATGAGCCATTCTCACATGTGTGAGGTGGTATCACATTGTGGTTTTGGTTTGCATTGCCCTGATGGTGTGATGGTGAGAATTTTTTCATGTGCCTGTTGGCCATCTGTTATCTTTCTTTGGAGAACTATCTTTTTAGCTCTTCTGTTCCATATTTTATTGGATTATTTGTTTTCTTTTTGTTGAGTTTTATGAGTTCTTTATATATTTTGGAGAGTAGCCACTTATCAGCATAATGCCTAAATATTTTCTCCCACTTGGTAGGGTGCCTTTCCATTTTAGTGATAGCCTCTCTCACTGTAAATAAACCTGTTAGTTTGATGTAGTCCCATTTGTTTATTTTTGCTTTTGTTTCCCTTGATTCCTGTTAGAATCAAGTCCCCAAAGACATCGCTGAAGCCAGGATTGTGGTGTGTTTTGCTCATGTTTTCTATGTCTTGTATGATTTCAGTTCTTACATACAAATCTTCAATTCATCTTGAATTAATTTTTGTGTATGGTGTGAAATTATGATGTAGTTTCATTCTTTCTATGCAGTTGTGCAGTTTTCCCAGAACCATTTGTTGAAAAGACTTACCTTTCCCAAATGTGTACTTGGTATTTATGCTTCCTTTGCTGGAAATTAACTGCCCACTTAAATGTGGATTATTTCTGAACTCAATTCTATTTCATTTGTCTGTGTACTATTTTTATTCCAGTACCATACTGTTTTGATTATTGTAGAATTATATTGTAGTTTGAAGTGTGGGTATGTGATACCTCTGCTCCTCTTCTTTGTCATAATTGTTTTAACTATTCAGGGTCTTTTGTGATTCCGTATGAATTTCAGTAATGTTTGCTCTGTTTCTTTGCAATGATTCTGTATATTGTTTTGGGTAAGATGTCCATTTTCATAATGCTATTCTTCTAATCAGTAAGTAGAGAATATCTTTCCATTTCTTTGTGCCTTATATTTCTTTTTGTAATGTCTTAGTAGTTTTCATTGTACAGATCTTTCACCTCCTTTGTTAGGTTTATTCTTAGCTATTTAATTTGTTTTGATGCTGTAGTAACAGGGATTGTTTTCTGAATTTCTTTCTCTTCTACTTTATTGTTTGCATATAGGAATGCATCATTTTTGTATATTGGTTTTGTACTCTGCCTCTTTGCTATACTTAACTGTTCCTAATAGTTTTTTAGTGAATCTTTAGGGTTTCCTTTGTATGTTTTTATGTTGTATGCAAATAATGATAGTTTCACTTCTTTCCAAATTTGGATTTTTTTTATACTTTTCTCTTGCCAAATTGCTCTAGCTAGGATTTCCATTGTTATATTGAATAGTAGTGGTGAAAGTAGACATCTTTGTTCTCTACCTGATCTTAGAGAAAAAATCTTCAGTTTTTCACCATTCAGTATGTTGTTAGTTGTAGATTTGCTATATATAGCCTTTATTATGTTGCGGTATGTTCCTTCTACCCCCATTAATTGATAATTTTTATCATGTATAAGTGCTAAATCTTGTCAAATGCCTTCTCTGCATCTATTGATATGATATGATTTTATCTTTTTCTGTTGTTGTAGCTGTGGTGAGTGACATTGATTGAGCTGTGGATTTTGAGCCATCCTTAAATCCCTGGAATAAGTCCTCCTTAGTCATGATGTATAAACCTCATAATGTATTGTTGAATTTGGCTTGCTAAGATTGTGTTGAGAATTTTTGCAGTTGTGTTCAAGGACATTGGTCTTTTTAATTTTTTGTGATGTCCTTATCTGCTTTTGATATAGAATGTTTTGGGGAGCATTACTTTATCTTCAATTTTTTGAAGTTAGAAGATAGGTATAGTTTAACTTTGAAGATCTGGTAGAACTGACTAATGAAACTGTATGGTCCTGGTGTTCAGTCCATTTAGGGTGGTTATTGATATATGAAAACTTTTACTGCTGTTTTTGTCTTTAGCTTTCTGGTCTATTTCTTTCCTCATTCAATTTTTTTGTGAAGTTTCTTCTCTTTGATTTAGACAGGGGAGCGCCTTTCAATATTTTTTTATAGGAAAGGTCAGTGTTGGCGAACTTCAGTTCCTGTTTGCTGGTAAGCCAAAGAAGTCTGATGTACACCTATTAGGAGTTCCTTTATAAGTTATCTATTTCCCCTTGCCAACTTAAGTATTCTTTCTTTGTTTTGAATTCTTGATAGTTCTACTATTCTATGCCTTGATGTGGGTCTCATTGCATTTAGCTTCATGGACTTGTGTATTTAATTCCTTCCAAGGTGTGGAAAGTTTCCTTTTGTTATTTCTTTGAACAAACTCTGTTTTTCTCTAGCTAGGTGCCTCTGAGTTAACAACTCTGCTCACTATGTCCCCTGTCCCATACCACAGCCTCTACATTCCTGTCTCCACCCTCTCCTTTTCAATGAAGTGTAAATTTCCTCTCTATCACCTCTGTTGAAATCTGCCCTGGTCTCCAGTATACAAGGGGTGCTCAAGTCCCACTTCTAGCCATGGAAATCTTTGGTGTTGTGTTTCTCTTATTAGATGTTATCCTTGATAGCAAGGCCAGGGACCTCCTCTATCACCATCTTGGTGACTCCGGTCCACCTTTAAGAAGAGACCAGGTCACCTGTGCCAGAGGGGACACCCAGCCTCACCTGGATATTACTACCATCTTTGCTGTTTTCACAGCAGTATACTACTTCACACTACTATAAGAGCTATAGCCAGTAGGGTACTGGCACTGTTGCTGCTGCCTCTGTACCACTGCTGCATCTTTGCCACATCTGCTTTATTTTGCATTTTTAAACTCAATGCTTCACCCACCTCTCACAGAACATGAGAAGGCTCTATTCTTAGCCATCGTCTAGATTTAAAACAGTTACTAAGGATTCGTGTTTAGGGTTTTACACTGTTGGAAACACAAGTAGAAATACATATAAATACATTTGCTTCTCCCTCTGGTAAAATGTTGACACCAATGTTTCAGTCAATGGTTTAAAAAAATGAATAAGCCACTATTAAGGGCAAAGTATTGATGGTAAAATATTTCTGCCAATTTTTATTGAAGATTATTACAATCCACTTTAGGTAGGAGGTGTAGAATGCGATTCATTTTTATCTTCAAGCCATCTTCTCCATTTTTATGGGAGACCAATCTCCCTAACACTGGAGACTGACTCCTTTGCTTCTGTACCCTCTCAGTGACTTTTGGAGAAGGTGTCAATACCTACTTGTTGCTAGTGATAATCAGCTATAAAGAATAGGATTTTACCTACTTGAGTTTATGAGGGATTTATCCCTAAGCAAAAGCAGCTGTGGTTTTTTGTTTTACTTAGTTTTGTTTTACTTGAAGTTTCCATGTCTCAAGAGAGGGAGCGAGAACCCAAGTGGGGTATACCAGATAGCTCATCTGCCCATCCAGGAGAATGAGGCTAACTGTGGTTTCACCTGAAAAAGGAGATTCAGCTTTCCTAATTCTTGTGTTGTGGTAGGTTTCTTCTATTCCCATCTTGTTAAGAGTTGTTACCATAAATGAATGCTGTATCTCGTCAAATGCTTCCTCTGCATCTGTTTATATTATGTGGTTTTTAGCTTTGCTTTGTTGATACAATGTGTAACATTAATTGATTTACATGTGTAATGGCAAGATGACACCAGGGGCACAGGTTCTCCATGGCGCTGCACGGACAGTTCTAAAGGGAAAGGAGGAGTCCTGGAGACCCTGGTGGCTTCTTTTGGTTTCTTATGAGGCAGCCAGGTACAAGGCAGGGGGTGACAGGGGGCCGGGAGGCTGGCAGGCCTCCCAGCCCCCAGCAAATCTTAACTCTCTCGAGCTCTCTGGCGGCGTTTCATGGTCTCTCTGCTGCACCCTGAACAGTCCTCTGCTCCATGCTCTGTCTCTGCTGCTTCTGCCGGCTGCTGCCTCTAATTCTTCTTGTCTGCTTATAAGTCCAGTCTCTGGCTCAGGTGTGCCCACTCACACAGGGCCACACCCTACTCCAGGTGCCCGCCAGCAGGCATGCTCATAGGCCTGCAGAGGTCTATCCTCGAGGGGAAGGTGGAAAAACCTGATAATTCTCATTCACCCTACAACATGTTAAACCATCCTTCTATTCTTGGAATAAATCCCACTTGCTCATGGTGTACGATCCTTGTAATGAATTTGCTAGTATTTTATTAACAAATTTCCCATCTATATGGATCAGAGATATTGGCTTGTGATTTCCTCTTTTGGTGATGTCCTTGCCTGGTTTTGGTATTAGGGTAACACTGGTATCATAGAATATGTTAAGAGGTATTCCCAAAGCCGTTCTCATTTTAACCTCCACCAGCTGGAATCCCTATGGCAAGCAGTCATCTGAGTTAGTTTAAGTAGCTCTCATATGTGATTTCCCTTCATAAAAGAATGTGGCCAAAACCCCTTGGGGGGAGGTTAAAAGGTAAAGAATGCAAAGTATTATTTCTAGCAAGGTGGGGGGTCTCCAGCTTCTTGGGCCCATCCCTGGTATGACTTGGATGTCATATCCACAAGTAAGAGCAAGGAACAAAAGAGCTTTCCCCATCATCTACCTGCCAGTCACTGATTTGACACAGGAAGAAATAGGGAATATGTTTCTAGTCAGAGCACTTTCATGTTTTTAGCAGTGTGGAGTGAGGGACATGGAATGCACTACTTACCTGGTTCAGGACATGCACTTTATGCACTTCAACATAAAAACGGTGAATATTGTTCTTCAATATTTAACTCATCCCAAGCAAAAGTAGTTAAAATAGGAATACAGTTTAAACCCAGGAAACCTACGTGGGTAAATACTCTTAGAAGTTTGCACCTGTTGAAGTTTGAACATCCATTGGCTCACTGTTTCTTTCCACTCTTGCAGTATGCTACCACGGGCTGTTCCCTGACCCTGCACCACACGGAGAAGCCAGAACACGAAGACATCTGTGAATACCGTCCCTACTCCTGCCCTTGTCCTGGCGCTTCCTGCAAGTGGCAGGGGTCCCTGGAAGCTGTGATGGCCCATCTCATGCACGCCCACAAGAGCATTACAACTCTCCAGGGAGAAGACATTGTCTTTCTAGCTACAGACATTAACCTGCCGGGGGCTGTTGACTGGGTGATGATGCAGTCGTGTTTTGGCCATCACTTCATGCTGGTGCTGGAGAAACAGGAGAAGTACGAAGGCCACCAGCAATTCTTCGCCATCGTTTTGCTCATCGGCACCCGTAAGCAAGCTGAGAACTTTGCATACAGACTGGAGTTGAATGGGAACCGGCGGAGACTGACCTGGGAGGCCACACCCCGGTCCATCCATGACGGTGTAGCAGCGGCCATCATGAACAGTGACTGCCTTGTTTTTGACACAGCCATAGCACATCTTTTTGCAGACAATGGGAACCTTGGAATCAATGTGACTATTTCTACATGTTGTCCATGATGCACCAAGATTATTTGGGTATAATGCTTTATGGTTAATAAAGGTTTTTACAGATGTTTTATTCACTATGTCTTCATAAGTCAAGATCCACAATTACCCCACATTTTGTGTGAATGGCAACCTCCCATCTGGCATTGGCCTAACAAAGTTAATGAAACTAAAATGGATGGGCTTGACCTGTTAGTCATTTGGAGACTGTGCTGCAATCTAAAAATCAACTTTATTATTAAATTTTATTCACTTCCTGAACAGCACTTGACAGATTGCTCAGGGCTCCTTTTACCAGTATGTTAGGAATCGGAGACTCCCACCTGCCTTCCTATATCGGTCCCTCCAAGTTGATGAAAGCACAATGATTGTCAGCAGAATTCTTAACTTTTATCTTGTTTTTACGGGGTAGGAATTGTTTTAATGTATTTTAAGGAGGATTTCTCAAACTGGATGGCTAACCAACATGCAGAGAATCACCCGGAGAGCTCATCTTAAACACAGATTCCAGGAGCCTCATCAGGTGATTCTTTTCAACAGTTAATTTGAGAATTACTGAGTTAAAGTGTGAGAAAGGGTCCAGATTTTAAAGGTGCTTTAAGATTACCCTCTACTGATACTGTTCGTCTTTCTACTGTCTCATCCCTCAACTGCCCCCACCTCCAGATTAGAACTAGAACTACCGATCCCCAAGAACACACTCCTGACGTTTGGTCACCCTTGTGTTTGGGGTGGGTTGCCTCAGAGAGGGAGGCATATGGCCATTGATAGTCCTCAAGTAATTAGTGTCACTCATCACAAGTGCAGACGACTTGTTTACAGTCGGCTTCCCCAGAGGCCTTCGTAGATTGGATAGTGGGGAAGACCATCAGTAGAGTTGGAAAGCTTTATAGTCAATGTCATATGCTTGCTATTTAAAAGCTATGTTTTGGGGTTGTTTGTTTTTGGTTTTGCCACATTCATCTTAGATTTTTTTAATAAATATTTTCCAAAATAAATGTTGTGCTCCATTTTCTGAGTCTCATAATGCACATTTATTCAGCACCTACTGTGCGCTGGTCCAGTGAGACTTCATCACTACCTCGGGCTCATGCTCTCCCTCTTTCCACATGAGGAAACAGTCATTTGTTCCAAGGTCCTGGCCTGGGTCAGTGGCAGCACTGGGGTCCAGCCTCATTTTCCTGAACCATGGGCTGTCATTGGTATTGCAGTTCACACTTTGGAGCTGTTCATTCTTTCTGACAGTGGCAGCTCCTCCGGAAGAATGGTACTTCTCCTCCTTTATGGAATCAGAGTCAGCTCATGTCCGGAGTACTCGGTTTCAGCCAGCATGATCCAACCCTCAGTCCCAAACCCTAAACTTTTAATTCAGATTAGCCCCAAATGCTTGGTGAGGACTAAATCCTGCTCACCTAAGTGGCCCAATGGCATTACAGTGTTGCCAGGTGGGAGTGGCGGGTTTAGGGTTGTTTTGTTTTTAAAGTGAGATACTGATCAGATGAAGGTCAGCACTTCAAATAAAAGTGGAGAAAAAGGGGCCCTGAACAAAAGATAGAGTTTATAACATGTTTTGTAAATGAATAGAAATTGCAATTCTTGTCACCAAGAATGTTACATTTGAAGCTAACATATAGAGGGGTCCATCAAGGTGAAACTAGGACCAGGGAGTAGTGCCAGCAAGGCACAGGGCAAGTTCCCTATGATTCAGGTATATGGGTCAAGGAGTCCTGGAGCCCCCGGTGGCTTTTGCAGACTTTTAATTATTTTTCTGCATTATTTGTAGAGAGGCGGACAGGTATAATAAAAATTTTTAGTAAAAATTAAGCAGATATTCATGCACTCTGAGTCCTTTGCCACCATGCAGTGTTCTCTCTGCTGCCACTGCTCCTGCTCCTCCCACTTTTCTTCTGTCCCTGCGGCTTCTGTGACGCTGCCCTTATATGGTGTCTCTCCAAGCCCCGGTGCGCCCATTCACGCATGCGCACACCCTACTCCAGGTGCCACCATCAGGCAGGCGTGCAGGACCACAGGAGTCTTATCATTAAATCTAGTGGCGGTAGGGTGGAAAATCCTGATGCCTTTCATTACCCTACATAGGGGTAGGTGGACTGGGACCCTCAGGGGCAGAGCTAGTGTAGATGTGGCTGGCTGGTGGACGCATGGCACCACACAATGTGTTTTATGTGTAAACTAGCTTGTCAGTAGTACTTCTTACCTGTATCTTACTCGTCTCACATGTGATGAAGGAAATCAGGACAGATCGGTCCAACAAGGAGCCAAAGGGTAAAGCTATAAACAAGAGAGCAAGAAGATGAAGATCGTGTAATCAACTTACTCCAGAAACATAAAATGTTAGATTTCCACTCAAAGCAGTAAAGTGATGGCCTGTAGTAATAGAGTACATTAGTGGTCACACTGATTTTAGAATTTAGGCCTCCTCACTCCCAATTCACAGATATTTCTAGAATTTAACAAATGAAAACAAGGTTTTCATAATAGAAATATGAACTCTTACTTTCCGGCATTGTTTTAGCTCCCTTTAATCTCTGTCATTGGAAATCTATAAACTTGTTTTACTCTCTGACATTGGAAAACTAAGCATTTTCTTAAAGAAAATAAACAAAAACCCCCAAACTTATGCCATTTTAAGAGGAAGTAAAAATAAGCAAAAACCTTATGTAAATTGAATGTCTTTTTACATAGTTCAAATTGCAAGTATGACTTAAGACATCATGGTAGACATTTCAAAGCTTATCACATGTTCCACTTATGTACCACTTCTTTTTTAATGATAAATATTTTTCTTTCTTGCCCTAATTCACTATTCTAGTTTTACAGAAATCTGGTCTACCAAATAAGATGATAGATTCTACCTGTGTCTTAGGATGCCTGGGCCATTCTAAAGGAAAAAAATGTCTTAAAAATACCTTGGAAGAAAATGTTAGTAGCCATTAAGTCTGGGTAGCAGGAACCTGGGTGTAAGTTATTGTGTTATTTTATATTTTAAAAAGCCAACCAACCTTGAGATCAGGAGTTGTCAATATTTCTGTGAGGAGGAACTGATCTTGGTTTCCCTGAGTTCTTCAGATTCAGAGGATTAAGAGGGTGGCGTCCTCACTATTAGCCGAGTAACTGGAATTATGGGCTACTTGAGAGGAGTCAGCCATCCTGGAATTCTCCCCAGAACCTCAGGTTCTCCCAACATATTCAAACTAATGGGAAGAGGCTTCTGTCTTAGCAGCAGTCCTACAACTTTTTAGGAGCCCATCTCAGGGAACTTTTCTTTGTACCTAACTTTGGATTCTTGAGACTTGCCAAGTGCCCAGCAGTGTGACCTTACTTTGGTAGGTTGATCTCTCTGGCCCCAAGTTTCCTAACTTTCAACATTTGAAGACCTGTTTTCTAAATGTTTTTACTATGACATGCAAAGAGGGTTGAATTTCCTCCACCTTTTTCCTCATTAGCACAGGGCGAGGACAGGAGCTACCATTGCAACACCCCAGGCCATAGCCAGCCCCTGGCCCTTCTGCCTGGCTGCTGCCTTCAGTCTGCGCCATCTGCTCCTTCCAGGTCTGTCCCCCACTGCTTCCATTTGTTGCCCAGTTTTCATCACACACACAAACACACACACACACACACACACACACACACACACACTCCTTCCCCCACAGCAGAGGCAGTAGCTGGGAACTAGGCAGACATGGAAGACATGGCCCCAGGCAGCAGCAGCTACCAACAAAGGCCCAGCATGATCACCTCAGCCTGGTCTTCAGCCAGCAACTTGATATCAACACCAATGTTTTGTGTGAACATCCATGCTGCCAAATTCATATTGCCCTTCCTGCAAGGCCTACCCCAGCCATCACCACCCCCAGCTGGCACAGCTGCCAACAACCACAGATACAGCAGTAGCACAAGAGGCTCTTCTGCACTGGGGAAACCTTCTCTAGAGGAATAGTCATTGTGTTGAGGTTCAAATTCAGCTGTTAGCATGCAAATTCCAGAACCTGTTGCAGAAAATGGAGAGACAGAAATGTTCCCGGCAGGATCACGATGGTACGGGCCTCCCTGTTGGTGTAGGGGCTGTCTCGGCGCTATCACCACTGTGGCCCGAGTTCAATCCCCAGCCAGGGAGCTGACCCACATGGCACAGCAGAACTCTCCTGCCTCACCCACTGCTCCCCTCAGCAGTGTATTTCAGTCAGTCTGCCTGTTCTGCTCCCCACTCTGTCTTTGGTGAATCCTCTCACCACCCCCAACACCTCTGGCCTACATTCTAGTTCTCCTATGCATTAGTAAATAAATTTTTAATTTAAAAAAAGCATCATGGTGGTACAAAGAAGAAATCAGTGAAGCAGACCCAGGGATATTTCTTGGGAAATGGAAGGCCCCTAGATGAAGGTGTCCAAGAGATGATGGAGGAGGGAGAGGAAACTCCCAAACCTAAGCCTGTGGTTGTACCATCAGATGTTCCTGAAAAAGAACATATAAATGTAGTGTATATTGGGCATGTTGAAGATGCTGGCAAGTCCATGTCTTATTTGACTAGAATTCCTGACAAAAGGATACTGAAGAAATATGAAAGAGAAGATAAAGGGAAAAAAGTCTGGGACTGGTCTTGGACTTTAGACACATTAGGAAAAATGAGTAAGGCAGTAGAAGTGGGTCAGGTCTATTTTGAAACAGAAAAGAAGCATCTCACAATTCTAGATGCAGCTGGCCACAAAAGTTTTGTCCTGAATATGATCGGTGGTGCTTCTCAATCTGATTAGGCTATACTGGTAAACTCTGCAAGGAAAGGGTGAAATCGGGCAGATGGGGTGTCTAGTCCCTTCGTGGTCGCCAACTGAAATCGGGCAGAACGGGACCTCAAATGCCCAGGCTCTGCGGCAAGAGCCCCCAAAAAGCCCCAAAGGCCAAAAGGCCAAATACAACAAAGGACAGTGCCTGATGAGAGGACAGGTCACTGCCTGTGGGTTCTCACCCGCGCGCACAATTGCAGGAGACTTCAGGCTACAGGAACAACAACAGCAAACATGGGGTTTATGGTACAAACGGGGGAAACAGAGAGCTCACTGCAGCCTCAGGTGGCGGCCGCCTCACCCAGAATGCAGCAGGGACGGCAGCTCCTTGGGAGGTGCTGGGTGACACCCACAAACAGGTCTCTGAGACACCAGGCCCAGGGCCTCAGGGGCTCCTTTCAGGCTACGTCAGAGACAGGAACGGAGGCCCAGTCTCTTCAGAGTCCTTCGGCTTCTCTTCCTCCTCAGAGGGCGGCTGCTGGTGCTTCGCTTCTTCTTTCTTCTCTTCTCAGAGGCCAGGAACTGACTTCTCTCTTTTCTCTTCGGAGTCTGGAACCGTCGTCTTTCTTCTCCTGGGGGCTGGTCGTGTCATGTCTTCTCCTGTTCTTCTCTTCTCTTTTCCCCCCTTTTCGGTTCAATCGTTTCTTTCTTTTTCCTCTTTTCCTCTTTGGAGTCTGGAACCGTCGTCTTTCTTCTCCTGGGGGCTGGTTGTGTCTTGTCTTCTCCTGTTCGGTTCAATCTTTTTTTTTTTTTCTTAGGTCCCTCCAATCCTGGCTTATATCCTCTCCCAGAGTACCATCCACAAGTCTGATTGGACCATGTTCAATCCTGGAGCTGATTGGACTGACCCATCAGCTCCTAGCACCTGATTGGTCCATACAAAAAACGGCAGTTACTGGGCAGGAGCAACTGCCATAACTGACTCTAGAGCAGCGGGATAAGAGGCCCCACCGCTCCTGCAGGCACCCAAGCTGCTTAAGGCAGCTTTGTTCCGGTAACAAGGGGAAAGCATTTTAAACTAGATTTGAGAAAGGAGGACATGCAAGAGAACATGTAATGTTGGCTAAGACAGGTATAAAACACTTAATTGTGCATATTAATAATATGGATGTTCCAACAGTAAATGGGAGCAGTGAGAGATGTGAAGAAGGTAAAGAAAAACTAGTGCCATTTTTGAAAATTTGGCTTCAATCCCAATACAGACACTCACTTTATGCCCAGCTCAGGAATGACCAGAGAAAACCTTAAAGAGCAATCAAACTTCCGTCTTAGGTACAGTAGATTACCACATATTCCACATCTGGGTAATTGCCAGACTCCAATATATCAGTTGGTGGACCAGTCAGGCAGCCAATTTTAAACAAACGCAAGGAAATGGACTCTGTGGTCCGGGGAAAGCTGAAGTCAGGGTCTCTCGTGAAGGCAAGCATCTTGTGGGGATACCCAGCAAACACCACGTGAAGTTCTTAGAATCCTTTCCAATGACATAGAAACTGATTCTGTAGCCCCAGTGAAGCCCCTCAAAATGAGACTAAATTGAAGAAGAGGCGTCGTCTTCCAGTATTAATACTTTGTGGTCCCAATAATCTTTGTCATCCTGGATGCATATTTGATGCACAGATAGTACTTACAGAGCACAAATCTATCTCTAGCTGCCTAGGTTATCATGTGGCATTGTATATTCATACCTGTACTGAAGACATCACAGTAACAGCCTTAATCTTGTTAGACAAAACAACAGGAGAAAATAAATGCAGTCTCATTTCGTGAAACACGATCAAGAATGCCTATCTAAGGTCACAGGAAACATCTGCCTTAAGACTTTAAGGGGTCCACTCGCCTTAAGAGTGGAGGGAAGACCATGGCATTTAGAAAAGTACTGGAACGGGTCCCAGATAAACACTAAGTATTTTTTTTAAATATATATTTTTACTGTTATTTATGTCTTTTACATTTTGTATTCCCCTTGGGTAGCCCAACACCAATTCACCCGTGATCCATCTCCATGGTCCCTTGTGTTCTTTTCTATTCCATTTTGTGCCCTTTTCCTTCCCTCCCTCCGCCTCCCTCCTCCCCCCCTCCCCCCCACTGATTGTCTCTCTCCCACCCGGCCTCCCTATAGTCCTGTTATAAGT